>JACJUY010001116.1:69896-90717 GCA_014220935.1 Platorchestia sp. MABIK
CCCACTCGTCCAATAACATAACGTGATGCTCGCTGAGATCCCACTCGTCCAATAACATAACGTGATGCTCGCTGAGATCCCGCTTGTATGTATCCCATGAAATGAACGGCAGTAACTCTGTTGAATTTGCAATCTATGTAATAATTTTATTCGGTTTGTAATTTTTTTGGGCAATCTTTTTGTACAGCATTTTGTAATTAATTGCAGGCGGGTCATAGTAAGCTTAGCGAACAATTTCAATTTCGGTTTCTCTGTGTGGGTGTTGGTAATTGAGTTCGATCTGAATTATTACAAACTTAAAGGAAATTCTCAGAATTTGCTTTATGACATCAGTGCGATGTTGTTCAGCATATTGATTGTTTGTGTCGTATTAGATTGGATAATTTAGGTCCCTAGCAAGACTAATTAATCATTTCGTACACGAAATTAATTAAATGTAGTTCGCAAATAGAGTATACACAGAGTTATCGTTAAGAAATATCCTGAATGAAAATTTGAATGAATAAAATAACTTTTCTTCGCTTCTTTTTGATCAAATACCTAGGTATAGAATTCACGCAGTTAATAGTTGAGTTTTTTTCTGAATTAAATGAGCGACAAATAGAAGCAACCTCTGTATTCCAGATGCCTGTACACCACGATTATAATCGTGGTGTGTCGTGCTTACTTTAAATGAAACGCACGATAAGTATCGTACATTACAGCTCTATCCCACAAACGAAAATCAACCGCAATTTAATGATAAAATTAGACGAGGGTGTAAGGAGGATGTTCCAAAACAGTTGCTACATTTTTAAATGAATTAATTCCTTAATGTTTAACTTAGATAAACTTCTCCTATCGACTAATTCCTGAGAACACACAGAACAACGCAGACTATATCAATATTTATTAACCTACAACTAAGTTGCCTCATCTGGTATAGACCACGTGGTCTATACTTGATGTGAATCAGTCTTTTCTTAGCTAGTCAAAAATTTTTGATGTGTCTTGTGAATGTTTATGACGAATATTCATTTGTGTTATGCTCTTTTATTTACTGCAAAAAATGCGTATTTACACTTATTGTGTCTGCTTCTCTCTATTTCGGATATTTATATGTATACATTTCGTCTATTTGTGTCTAATATGTTCATTCATGCCAAGTTATGACTAAATACACCTATTCATGCCTATTTATGCCTATTTATGCCTATCCAAGTCAACTGCTTTCTACGTCCTTCATTTCTGAACTTGCATGAGAGTATTTTAAGTTCAAACATTGTAGATGATACCAAAAATTCTATTACAGAAAGCAAGCTGTAAAATTCAGAGCGCGTTAGCTTTTTCTAGGAGCTATTTTATTGTCAATAATCCAGGAACTGAGAGCTATTCCCGGAACTGTGCGGCGTACGATCTGTCAGAACTGTGTTCTGTTCAGATTACTACAATCCTGTATTGTTAATGTTTAAAAGTGATTATTATATACGGGGGATTATTGTGTACAAGTGATTATGATCTACAAATGATTATGATATACAAGTATTTATGATCTACAAGTGATTTTTATCTACAAATGTTTATGATCTACAAGTGTTTATTATCTATTAGTTTATTATTTGCAAGTGATTATCATTTAATCAACGAGCACTGATCATCTAATCTACAAATGATTGTTGTCATTTTTTTTACACTAGTAACTTTAGATATTAAAACACTGCTTGAAATATGGTCTGTATAATGACTATTTCCAAGTGACTTCTTTCCTGCAGTGTAGACTATTGAAATTTTGACTTGTGAATAATTTTTAAATGGTACAATATGTTCTGCTACTATAATGTTGACTTCTGCAACACAGACTTTCTTAAATACAACAATTAAAATCTTCGTTTTATAGCAAGAACTGCATTGATCATTATAACGTAAGAAAAGTTATACCTACAAACAAGTAAAATAGGAGTTATCCTATTAAAATCACTAAACCTTTTGACCCGTTATTTTCTCTTTATTTCATTCACTCTGTTTGATACCATTATTTGAAAAGCCCAGTTTTTATTCCAAGGCAGAAATATGACCTGTGCCCAGTCAGAGAGAATGACAATACCCACGATACGAGAAGGAACATTTTTCATTTAATGAACACATTTTTTGCAAAAAAAATTGCTAATTTTCTTTCTGAAGCGACATGTGAATGACTGTGATGCCGTTGAGTATTTTAAAATTTTTGGTGAATAAATGATCAAGAACACCAGCCTGCTATGTCAAAGTTTTGTGCATCAGTAATACTTTCCAATGATCAAATTTTAATGCCTCATGAGGCAAAATCCATCAGATATCTTTAAATTACTGTACATCTTGAATTTTTTATAGATCGAATCAATGAAGCTTTGAAAACCAAATTTCAGTTGATACATGAAATTCTCCTTATGTTAAATATTTATTAATGTTAATTAATTTTTCAATTCATTAATCGATTTTGGATGACGTATTGGAAACGAAAATAGACGGAATACTTTTTATCTACATAATGCATTCAATTTACCAATTCTATCGACTTTGAACAATGGTTTTAAAGCCAAAATTCATCCGATGACTCTTACTTATCTTATAAATGGAATTTATTTCAAGTATCAAATTTCAACGATAGATGCCAAAATTTATCAGAGACCTGAAACATTTCTAGAACATTGAACTTATTCCAAATATCGCATTTGAATGGTGGCTTAGGAACCAAAATTTATGCGACACATGACATTTTCCACTGCATCGAATTTACTTCATGCATTTACTTTGATGACAGTGAAAGCAAAATTCATCGAATGTCCCAATTTTAGCCCCTCTCTTGCATTCACTCCCCTGCCCGATGTTGAATTGAGTCTCAATTTACAGCTGCGTGCAATGTGACCGATGCCGCGCACAGCTGCTCCCTGCAATCCATCACTTGCTTCCAATTTGCCTGACGAGGACCTCGTGTGCAATTGCAACCTTGTTTCCTGCCTTTTTTCTGGCTAAAGGTGTCGAATTTAGTATTTTTTACGCAAATCTGAGCAAGAAGACTATTGAGCATCTAGGAGTTGTGTACGGTTGATGGTCAGATTCTAAGTCCTCATTGAATTTTGTTAAAAAAAGTCAACAGGGAAACCTGCATAACTAGCGGATTCGGTGTTATCATCAAATTTTTCATAAAAATGCCATTTAAGAGCCCTGTATGTCCAGCGGATTTTGAAGGCAGACCAATTTTCCTTCAAAACAAGTCAAGCTAGGAAATTTTTTTGGAAAAGTCATAAGGAAACCAAGGCTGGGCTAACATCTAGACGCTGTGGAAATTAATTTGTATCTAGCTTATTAATTTTTTCACCAAAAAAACACCCCTGGAAAAAACGAAGCAACAACAAATTTTTAACAGAAAAAACAGGAAAAAAAAGGCTTTTATAATTTTTTCAGGAGGAAAAAATGAAGGAAAAACAACGCTGTGCCATAAATCTTTCCAAGAAAGCAAAGGAAAAAATATGGCTGTGTTATAATTTTCGAGAAAACAAAGGAAAAAACGAAGGTGTTCTATATTTTTCAAGAAAAAAACATAAGAAAAACAAGGCTGTTTTAACTTCTTCACAGTAAAAAAGCAAAGGAAAAACAAGGCTGTGTTCACATTATTACACCGCCTGCTTTGTTTCACTATAATGACATCCTCCAAGAGAAACGCCCTCTTCAGCTCTGGCCCGAGTCGCGCCACACGAGTTACAGCTCTCTGTTGCGCCGCACCGAGGCAAACTGTGTCAACACTGAGGAGGGACTGGGTCAGGTTATGTCAGGTGAGGTTTGCAGTATAACCAATGAGCATTATTTAAATAATTATTAAAACAATGCAAATGATTATTGAAACAAACCTCACCTGACATTTAATGAAATTAATATTATTATATAGGACGTTTCACCACGCTACAGAGACATTTCACCGGTGTTTCAATAATGAAAGCATTTTCATGAGCGTCATTTCAACAATGAAAGCATTTTCCATGAGCATTATTGCCTTGAAGGTAGACTGGATTCAAGCAAAGGTTGATAAAATTAAACGAGGGTCAATTCCAAGTTAAGCGTTGGTCAATTGCGTTAGGTCGTTAGGTCTCATCAAATTTGGTTTCAGTGGATTAAAGAAAGCTGAGTTACATAAGAGTGAGTTGAACATGAATGAGCAGGTTTCTCTAAGTTATGCGCTAGTTTGGTAACCAGTGAGAAGGTGTCAGTAAAAGTACACTTATCATTCAACATAGAGAGTAATAATTCGCGCCTCCTACAATTACTGGCAGTGAAAAAGTCACACGCCTTACGTCCTGTTAGATAAATTTGAGTATAACCCAACAAAGTGCATCGAAATAATTTTCTTCTATTGCATTATCATTTTCAAGTGTCCAATAACTCGTGGATTTTCTTCCTTAATACTTTTGGACTATGTTGTTATTGATAATAAATTGACTACAACATTCCGGTGACTCCAAAATTGAGACTTAAAGTTCACCAATCGTTTTCATATTATACCTTTGCTGGCTGATGAATTTTCAGAAAACATCCTCATGCTGACACGAAGTGGAATAGTAATGCCAAGGATGAAAATTTAGTAGGAACTACAAGACAAACGAAGTACAACGGAGGAATTAACGTTACGAACTTCTGGATACATAAATGGTTTGCTTTCTGCATTTCCGAATTATGAATAAAAATGCCAAGATACACGTCTTAAATGAGATCATTATTTATTTTGAAAAGTCAATAAATAAAATTTCTGGAACGTTTCAACCTCCAGGATAGGAGCTTTAGAACTAATCAGTTACTTTCCACACCTTCCCACTCTTCGGTCCGCTCTCATGCAGAGAAGTGCGACATTCCTGTTAGATTAGGCGATTTTAGAGTAATTTCAGCTGCATCAAACCAAATAAACCTCCGCCTTTTAGAATCTCTCCACATTTTAAAAGAAAAACCGGTTGTAAATGAAATGCAATCAGCTTTTCCTCTACAACTAACGTAATTTTTATACTGCACATTTTTTTGTTCCTTTCATGTGTTTTTTTTTTGCTTTTCTTCTTCCATGGTTGATGTAAATTGGACATCTGGCTAGTTTTTTCTACTTGTTTTTAGGTAATGACCCTGGAGGTCGAAACGTTCCAGAAATTTTTATTCATTGACTTTCCTAAATAAATAATGACCTCATTTAAGACGGGTATCTTGGCACTTTTGTTTACAGTTACGAACTTCATGATGTAAAAGATAAAATTGTAATAAAATTGACTCTCAGACACTCTAATGTTAACCAACTACAGTCCCCCATTCACGTTTAAATATTGTGAGAATATAAATATTTCCGGCAAGATACATTTCTTGGCAATAATATATCCAATATTCTCAGCAATATTCATTAACAAATGTCAGTACATTTATCGATTCAAGACATAAATACGCAGGAATATCGTAGAGCTCCTTTAGAAACAACGATCCTGCCAAACTGTGAACTCAGATCATTTTCGATCGTAAGTGTCGGGGAAAATTTGACATTTTAGTCGCACAATCTCCTTGTTGAGGGAACATATTTCATTTATATGAAATTAAACTCAATTTTAGAGCTTAATCAAACTTAATTAAGCTTCGGACAGTTTCTTACCGTTACCTTAACAGTGAGGCAAGCGCTTAAGTTTGCTGTTCCTATGCTATAACTATCTAACTATGCAATTACCATGTAAGGTTAGTCCGGTAAAACTTCTCTTGCTCTGAGCAAATAGTCGGAGCAATACAGTAAGTGATGTAGTTATCGTACTATGAGCAGTAACAGTAAGGGCACAATGAATGCTCTTATCACTATTGTCATAGTTGTAAACATTTTATTTATGGGCTAATTATTGTGCATTATTCAAATGATATGGGATTTTCCATTCGCACGGGTCATGATTGATAATTTTCAGTTTCATTGCTCGATTTCAGGCATTGTGGGATTGTCAACACTTGAATTACACGGCAGCTGAGAAGCGATTAAATTCTTCAGTACAAGGTGTAGGTCTCTCAGAAATGCACGAATTGTTATTTCTTTGAAGAAAATCAAATAGCTCGTTCAAGTAGAATTGCAGAAATTGAAATAGCGACAAAGTTGAATTACAGAAATTGAAATTGCAAGTCCGAGGAAAATTGTTGAAATTGAAATCGCTCGTCCAAGCCAAAATTGCATAAATTAAAATTGCACGTCCAAGAAAAATAGCGAAAATTGAAATCGTGCGTCCAAACAAAATTGCACAAATTGAAATTGCACGTCTAAGCAGGGATATAAGAACTGAAATTTCATAGAAGAAGTTGGACGTTCAGGTCAACTTCAAAAATAATTCGACGATCCAGCTTACCAACTTGACTGAGAAAATAAAAGAGTTACCAAGATATGTGCGAGCTTTGCATGAGAGATGCACGACACGAGGTGAGTGCGGCGCACGATACCAAAAAAGTGGCGCAAGTACCCAGGTGTGTGCGCAATATTGCCTTGGAAATGAATGTAATGTAAATGTGCGCCACGAAAATCAGCGGAGTGAAAATTATTACCTAAAAAATTACACTACGGGAATTAGTAATACGAAAATTAGCTGAGTGTAATTTGGCAAAGTGACATTTTCCGCTAAACAGTGAAAAAACAGCTTCTCACAACACCTCACTGCCCATCACAGCCCATCACAGCCCCTCACAGACCCTTTCAGACCCTCACAACCTCTCGCAGCCCCTCACAGCCCCCCACAGCCCCCATAACCTCTCACTGTCCCTCATAGTCCCTCACAGCCCCTCACAGCACCTCACAGTTNGCCTTGGCACCATGCTACCGCCTTGACACCATGCTACCGCCTTGACACCATGCTACCGCCTTGACACTATGCTACCGCCTTGACACCATGCTACCGCCTTCACACCATGCTACCGCCTTGGCACCATGCAACCGCCTTGACACCATGCTACCGCCTTGGCACCATGCCACCGCCTTGACACCATGCTACCGCCTTGACACCATGCTACCGCCTTGACACCATGCTACAACCTTGACACCATGCTACCGCCTTGACACCATGCTACCGCCTTGACACCATGCTACCGCCTTGATACCATGCTACCGCCTTGACACCATGCTACCGCCTTGACACCATGCTACCGCCTTGACACCATGCTACCGCCTTGGCACCATGCTACCGCCTTGGCACCATGCTATCGCATTAACACAAGGCTGCCGCCTTGAAGAAGTCAAACGTACACAGATGAGTCCGATTACACAAAAGTAATAATACTTCACTGAGTAATGATGGTATTGCTCGTATGGTACCAAGCTCATACTTGTATGTGAAGTATCTTCTTGTATTTTTACCTCCCTTAGTGCGAGGATTGTCGTCAAAGCAACCATGAATCCAGTACGACGTATTTACATTTGTACTTATATCATTTACGACACACTAATGCACGATCTGAAAATAGATCTATATTTTCGAATCAGTGTTCTTGAATTACTCGAGTCGAGTATGCGAATTGCACTTACAATATTCGTGAATTATTCGAGTCGAGTCTGCGAATATTACTTACAGTGTTCATGCATCACAGTCCTGTTGCAGCAGCAAATTGTGGCGCAACATCTGCAAAAGCTTTCACGACGAAAACTTGTTTTATCTCTTCAATGGTCCAATGTAAAGCCAAAAACTTTCCTTAATATCGCATCGGGTAAATCGCTGTCAAAGCGGCAGACTCCTTTGTAGTCGCCAACTTTGTAAGAGCTTCATGATAACTTTGATCAGCACTCTGTACTTTTGGGTGCAAATACCTCTTCTGTTTTGAGTGAATAAGCGTTATTGATATCAACGTTTGCCAGACCGGTTTGTTATTTTTATAAACGTATATTCAGATTGGGGTATAATTTTTCGATTTTTGATTGATGGAATAAATCTGTTTCTATTTCATTCAAAATAAGTGCTTGTTTGTTCAAAACTTGTGCGTTTGTTTGATGAAATAAATTTTGTGATTTGATAGCTGTCTCTGCCAATCTCGGGACAGCAGTGTAGAAAATATAGTCTTGTTTACCTGTGAGTCTGCGATTGCCGTTTCTTTGTCAAAAACCGTAATTTCGATGGTCTACCGGGATCTTTTTGATATAGCTACATCAGACGCCTTAAAGCATGATGAACGGAAGTGATTGTGAAACTATTTAGAAAAACAAAACTGGAACCATAGTATAGAAATAAATGCACGGTATCACTTCACAAAAACAATATCGTCTACTCATCCAAACTGTTCACTCGCCGACTCATCGCGATGCATTTTGATAATTTTTCAAGATAAACAGTGCGTCCAAATTATTAGTCACTGCCAATGTATTTTCCCTGCCTTCGTTGAATTCAATTCTTTTTTCAACATCCAGATTATTTGTGTCTGAATACTGCAGAAGCTCGTTTTCTACACCAAAAATTGATCTTCCAGACAGCCTGAGGTGACTTAGCAAAATGCCACCAGTTGCATTGGATTACAGCAATGAACAAATCGCTAGTGTTAGTGAATTATTTGCTGTAAGGCATTTACCCTGGGCTTGGGCCCAAATAATTTCACTTAAATTCATCATCAATTAAACGAAAAACTTAAAATTTTATAACATTCTCCAGTAACGTGAAACGTCATGTCTTCTGTCTCTCTTCATTCCAATGTTTGTAAAATAAATAATACCAGACATTTACACTATTCATTTCGTCATGTTTCCACACTAACTCACTGTTATTCTGTTAAAATCTCCAAAGCTAAGTTAAAATATCTAGGACTTACGTTCTGTAAAAATGTCAATTAATCTATTACATTTGCCAAGGATTTGGCAAATGCCACCTAAATTAATATGTTTTTATCGAGGCCATAACTATTTACCAAAGCAAAATGTTGTATGATTGGAAACAATCAAATAAAGTATTTTATGCAGTGTTCATGCTTAGGTTTTCTCCAAGTTCACTAACGTGACTTGTCGTTGCAACTTAGGTATCTTCCAACATCGGACAAACAAAAATGTCACTTTGATATTTCTAAGCCATGTCCTGAATCTTCTTGCATCTAGAAAACAATCAAGCCTCAATTTCAAGTCTACTTTTTTAACGGCTCAAAACTTCTCTTGTGTTTTAAACTACTTTTTTCCGAGGATAATCTTAATTAAAAACCTTAAGCCTTTCTCTACGATCACGAAAATCCACTGAATGCTTTGTAGCACAAGAGCAAAATCTCATTGCAACCGCATTTTTTGTAAGAAAGCAGCTACATAACTGTTTTTGCTTTGCAATAAAGTATAGAATAAACAGCCCTTACTGATCAACGCAAACATCAGTCAACAGTAAGTAATGGATTTGACGACGGCAGCCTCACGCAACCATCAACTCAAAGTTTAGATAAAACACTCGTTCTTTGCTTCTTTATATTACGGCGTAAATTTCAAAGCAAATGTGTTCTTGCCGTCGTATTTGTCGATAAATATTTTACGAAAATTATTCACCAATCACGTGAAGCAGGGGTTTGAACAACAGATCAACAGTTATCACAGAATGTATACATACTACATTACAGTAAATCATCTAGTAATTTAGCAACTAAAGTAAAAAGGAATAAGTGTTATGATATGACGCCATATTTCGTTCATACATAAAACGGTTAACAAACCGTGACATGATACTCACACAGGAGATCTGTCTTATCCGTATACTGAGGGTCCTTCACAGCCACGTCCCTCACGACGACGGGGAATATTTGGGGCACGGCGATACTGACTAGCAGCGGCAGCAGCAGTTTGCTGCTTTGGCTCATCTTTGATGTGTCTGAAAGGTTCAAACCGTAAGGTTCACATTTACTTTGGCTCATCGTTGAAGGGTCTGAGTGGTTCACATAAAAGAACCTTTCGTAATGTTCAAGGCGAAAGGTTCACGCCAGTGGTTACGAGACAAAATCATATAACAAAATTTGATGCGATTTAAACACCGCTCTACACTACGTGAATTGTTTTTAAAAAAAATCTAAAATTGAAATAGAACAGTTCATTTACGAACTTATTCATACATGAGTAAAGAAAGACCACGTCGAAAGATTGGACTTTGCATCAACTTTATTATGACAAGATCATGCTTTCAGTTGTAGTCATTGTGTGCAGAGAATTAATTCCTTTAATAGCGTGCCTCATTAATACCCATGTACAAACAGTACTCACGTTTCATTCTGGATGCTGGAGAAAAGTTTTCTTCGTGGATCGCATAAGGCATCGAATTCCAAACTGGAATTCCGGTAAAATGTACACTAAATTAACATATGATTTTGGAGTGGTACGATTCTATGAATTTACTCGATCGTCTACAGTGATAATCTGCTTGAGAAGACACTATAGGCTCAGTTCTTTATCACCTTGATAAGTCAAATTCAGAATTAATAAATTTCGAAAGGAAGATAGCACGATATCAGAAAGCGTAATTTCAAACATTTCCATGAAATTTCTGAAGGGGCCTTGTATCACGCAATTTTTGAGTTTTGTAAGGAAATTACTTCATGGCTTTATGTCAATTGAACTGATTTGAGTATGCTAGTGAGAAAATGTGAGATTAATATTTGTAAATAAAATTTTCATCGATAATAATCCCAAGAATTTTGGAGTAGTTGGTTGTTCAGACTGGTCATCACATGTCTCGATACACAGATAATATGCATAGCTCTCACAAAAGAATGCACTTTCTTTACATCCCTTAATTACATGTAATGCTTTCCAGTCCCGGCAAATTTTTTGCACATCATCATTCAACCAATTTGTCATTTGCACTACGGTTTTCATGAATAATTTTCGAAAAAATGATACTGTATTAAATAATGGGCAAAAGTCTTAAAATGAGGAATGAATCTGAAAGTAGAAAAGGTCGCAATAATGATCCGTGAGGAAGTCTATAGCTTACGTCGGTTTGTTCTGAATTGGTGCTATTAATTGCAGTTTATTGTTAACAGAGAGAACGGTATGATTTACAATTTAAACAAACAAACAATTTTTAAACAAACAATTTATTTACCACAGGTGATACGGAGGTAGAATGTTCCTTAAGTCTAGTACAATGGTCAAATTCCCTTTTGACCTTTTTGACAAAATTAGTTCATGAACAACTATCCAAATGGCACGATGATACAGCTGTGAAAGCAATATCCTGTACAGTACCTAATTAAATTTTGAGCGAAAAACAAGTAATTCTGAGAAAAGGATATATGTTTAAATAATATTCAAGTGAAGACATGTATATGATTCAAAACAGTTTGAGTTGCTAATTTTTTAGATCGAAAGCCTTGTTGTTAATAATTGAGAATTTAATTTTGTTCAGTGTAATTGTCCAGCAATCTTACACATGATTTTCTCGGTTAGTGAACTAGAAATCAGCTTGATTATTAAAACTAGAATAAAACACTAGTAAGCGATTCATCAATTCTTCTTTAAAAAATTTTTTATATGATAATTATTTTCTATTAAATAAGCAGTACTTTTTAGAATTTAATTGTTTCAATATATACGGGCCAGCATCCCGCGGTATTTCTATCTTCCTTTTGAATAAGGGCTGGGGATGTTTTAAATAGGAGTAATTTTTATCGACGAGTCAATTCATCAATTCTGATGACAATTTTACGATTCAATTCAACGGGAGTGTAAACTATTTCATTTCCCCATGGAGGGAGTGATCTGTTATTGGGAATCATATAATTAAGAAATTTCCCTAAATATCCTAAATGAATGAATAATTTCCATTATTAACCCACAATCTCTAGAATTTTTTCATTAAATTTTTCATTATGCTAATTTTAACGAGTCAGTTAAACGTAGGAGTTCTACCCATTCTACCCCCTTCGTCATAGGACGTGAGGATGTCTGAGGTGGGAAGCAAAAAAGAGATTTGTGATGCACTGCAAATAGGAGACGCAGAGAATTGAGAGAAGTGAAGCAATTCAGCACAGCGCCCCCATAGGAATCCAGGATTTTGAGACCATTAGAGAAATAGGGATTGTTGTTGCTATAGGAAGTGTAAAAGGTCAGGTACATCCTGTGAAAAAATGAGACTCGTACTTTCTCTCGTTCGTCCGTTCCGGGGGTTTGAAGAATGGAAGGGAGGGGAGGGGGAAGTGGTATTTTTTCATGTTACACCTCCCTCTTGGCACTTTCTTCACGGCTCGACGTTGCTATCTTTTCTTCTATGTCTATATATTACTGTATAAGAATTTCAGGGTTCTAACCTGAACCAAAAATTTTTTACATTTGATTATTAAATTTGTTTACGTTTCTTTGTTTTGCCTAAACTGGAAACCCCAGATGTTGGGGTTTCAAAATGCTTTTTCTCCTACAGTTTTTGAGCTACAGGGATGACTTTGGAACCATTGGATGCAAAAATATAAGGGCTTTCCAAAAACTGGAAATGTTTTAACAAAATTAATTTCGTTCAAAAGCTATGACGTCATAAATCCGCATTTTTTCGATAACAGAGTTTGCTCTCTATTTTTTCAATTTTTTTATTAAAACTGGAAATTTGAGAAAAAGCATTTCAAGTTTTTGGAATGTTCACGTCTTTCCGCATCCAATGATACCAAAATCATCACTGTTGATCAAAAACTGTCGGAAGAGAAGCATTTTGAAAACCCTTCCCCCAAAAATCCATTTTCTATGAATATTTCATTTTCAATGAAAAAAACTGCATTTTTTCATTGAAGAAAAATAATTCCTAATTGCATTTCCTATCACCGTACCGAATTTCATTGCTCTAGGTTCAATAATATAAAAAAGAGCCGTTAGGGGGACGCTGTTCTAAAAAGTGCCGAGGTAGTAGCAAAATGCAAATCAAATGCGGAGAAATACAGTGACGACGATAATTCATTTCACTTTCTGTGCTGCTCAAAATTGTTAACTCACCTGAGGTAGATTAATGTTGAATATTCAACTGAAACTTAAAGTCAATTGTAGTAAGCAATAGCAAACATTAACTGGATCGGGCCTTCGTTTAACTTTGATTTAAGTGTTTATGAAAAATGAGTTTGTGACTACTCGTCGGTCAACAGAATATGAATATTCATTCTGTGTACCACAAGCGGCTCACATGGCGGTTAACGCATTTGTAATGTTAACTTACCTGAGGTAGACTAATACACTCAAACGAAAAGCCCGCACTTCTTCCAAAATAACTCTTCGTGGAGCATGGTGGAGCACACGCTACCTCCAAAGGTTTGAGGCTCAGTGTGGGTGTAGGTGGCGCAGCAGAAAAGCTGACATCCTCGACGGAAGAAACCTCTTCAAATGTCAGTTTTATCTGAAGTTGGCGCATCAAACACAAACTCTCTCTATTTTGCCTGCCCTAATACAACTGTTTCCAGAGCAAATAATCCCTAATTGTCACTCGCTTCAGGCGTAGCAAATAAATAATCGTCTATCTCTAGCAACCTTGGAAGGCTTTGGCAAAAAGTACTCATTTCCTGGATTCGCTTGAGTGCACAAAGTTTGTGGACCGAAGAACACTTTGCATTTCCCAGCGCTGGCAACCATGAAAGCAATAGACTTGGTAGACGGCAGCCTTCACTCATTCTTGATATTTGAAAGTTAGAAATTTTCAGCGAACTATTTTTACTTTAACTCACTTAACTAAATTTCAACAGTCGGGCGTTTTTGTAAGGATCGAAATGTAGTGATATCAGAAGTTCTTCCATGTCTGTGTATTGTGTTTGCTTTTGACAATGGGAAAATAATATATGGATGATTGAAGTCATGACCATTTGAACTTTTCACTGAAAGAACTTTCGAGCACTTTGAAAAGAATACCTCACTTTCCTCAAAAGGCAGCATAGAAATGTTTGGGCTAAGTAGAGTGGGCACTGACAACTGATTCACATTTACTGTGATCAGAGAACCAACTTCAAATGTACGGCAAAACTCAGTGCCACAGGTATACCTAATGGACTTTGTAGTGCTATTGGCTCTACTTTGGGTAAAGTGATGCGCTGGGGAAATGAGAGGGAAGGGAAGAGAGAGTGTTTGTGCGGGGGATTGTGTTTGTGTGAAGGAGTGTTTGTGAGGAGAGTGTTTGTGTGAGGGAGGAATGTAAGATTGTGTTATAATAACTTGCGACTTACGTTTGGGAACGTACAATAATTATTCTACACCACACATCTACATTGAGAACGAAGTAGCCTTTGAGCAGCCCTAGCAAAAGGCAACATGGCGACATAAGTTCTACTCACCATCTCAACTGAAAGTCAAGTTTCATGAAGTTTGAGTTGGACTACTGAAAGCATAACCATTGCAAGTTTTCTGAAAACATCAGAAAATATTTCTCAAAGATGTAATTCAAGTTGTTGTGACAATAAGTAACTTCAAGATGTACTTCAAGTTGTTGTTACTGATCAATGAAGAACATTGTATCCGTACGACGCACAAAACGTTCATTAGAGCTTTTTTAACAAGCTGCCATTTTACGATCAATGAATGTAAAATTAAAGACGATGGTCTGATTTAGGGATTGAAATATATTAAACAAGATTGGTCCGCTGAGTTGCAAAAATAATCTTTGTAGCGTTCAAACAGAAGTTAATTTGCAATGTTTTCTAATATCGGTAATATGTGAAGTTGTCTAATATCGTTTATTTGAAATGTTTTCTAAAATCATTATTTCGTGATATTTTCTCATTTCGGTTATTTTTCATGTTTTTTATATCGTTAATTTGTAATATTTTGTATGGTTTCCTATTAGTTCTCGCCCTATTAGGATGAGAGTCTCAAACAGGTCCGACGTGAAGTTTAAACAGACCAGCTGATTTCTGATAACTATCACTGATTGCTTTAGCCAGTAAAATTGCCCAATTCCATTAAACATTAAGTATTTGTGTTGGTGAAATTTCTTTCTATTAAGTATCTCTGTAACAATGCATATTTTTCCCAAGTTTCTATGGTCTGTTTCTGATAAAAATTCATTTTTTTAAAGTGTCTTTCTATCCATGTAAGGTTATCCGGAATTTCTGAGTTCTGTTTCAAAAAAGACTTACTGTCTATTAATAAATTTTACTATGAGTAACACTTATTAATTACACGATATAAGAAAAAGAATGACACGGATTAAATTTTGCGGCTTTATTTAAAGTGTTTTCCCTTTTGCTGCATTTGATTAACTGAAGTCTAACAACTTGTGCCACATGCCACATGGGAGCAGCTATCCTAAGTAACTCATTTGGTCATCCCAAAAATGGGATAAAGCATGCGAGCTAGGAGGTGAGTACCGCTTCTTGTATGAGGAAGTGCGTGGCGGAAGTGTTCATGTAAGGTAGATTGAAACACGCTCTAATATTCATTGTTTCATTATTCCCTAGAAATACTCATTGAAGATCGGTGGGCCAAATTTTGGGGTTAGTCCATGAACGAACAAAATCAATGTCCAACTATATCAATGTTAAAACGCGTGTTGATGCTACTTCGAATAAAAAATTACGTAAAGTGACAAACAAAAACATTCAATTTAGCTGTCACTTTAATGAGAAGCATTGACAAAGTACCAAATTTCTATCATATTCACTTAAGGTGCATTTCTCAGCGCAGTCAAGACTCACGCGTAAAGTTTCACTAAGATTCATGCATTCATTGATGGTAGCTTGTCTACCTTTTTTCTAGAGTGAACATTGACACGATTAATGAGTGACTCGTTTCTGGTGAAAAAATCCTTCCTTTTTTTCCAGCTTCGTTATGAAGAACAAAGAAGTCAGAGAAAGCTGGGAGAAACAATGTGATGTAAAGTTATAGAGATCAATAGGTAAATTTATAACAAAAGAAATAGAAATCAACTGGTAAAGGCATAGAAAAGGTTTCGAAATCGATGGAAAATGTTTTAGAAAACGTATAGGAAAATGTGTAAAAATTAATGGGAAAAGGTAAAGTAAAATCTATAGAAATGAATAGGAAAAGGTGAGGGAAAATGTGTAGAAACAAATTGGAAAAAGTGTAGGAATCAGTAGCAAAAGATTTTCAAATTAAACTCAATAGAGCAGACTCGACTTACAGGATCGTCTCTAATCGTCCTCGACTGAGCGCTCATAAACGAATTTTAGAAGAACAATCTCCTTGAAAAGTTAATTGGCATTTCTTTGAAACAGAATTGTATTTTCATTCAATAGGGGAAGGAAATTTAGTGCTGAAGTAAAATAAAAAGATGTCCTAGATTTGAAAATTCAATAGGCTACTGTATTTTCAGAAGCAAAGCTGATAGCAAAGGGAAAGGTTCGTGTACCGTAAACTGGAAATATCATTCGCGGCTCATCATTGCAGGAAAATTAATGGGATCCGTATTTCAAACCTTGTATGCGTTTATCCTGTTTCGTTCATTTCAGAAATAGAATTTTTTTGCCAAGGCGTTTTTGTCATCGCATGTTTACGTGGAAAAGCTGACGAATTCCCTTATTTATTCCAATCATTACTCTGTCGTTTTGCAGAGCACCGGGTACGCATATCCAGTAATTTCTGTGCTGCTTTCCAGCTTGTTGTCGGAGTTGACCATGATAGCCGGTTCGATCGACTTCAAATTGAGGTCTTTTTCTGAGTAAGCGCAGTCTGTCACCTTTGACCCGTCCGGCCAATAGACATCACCGTCAGAGGACAACGAATATGGGTCTCTTCTGTTGAACCTCGCGGTGATCCACGCGAACTTGACGCCCTCAAAGGAGCCACCACCATCTGTCAAGATATTTCACTTTAGGTGCTTTTGTGATAAAAGTACTGCAAGGTGCAGAAGTTGCTTTTTATTGATTTTTTTTTTCCTCTGAAAATGTTTTTCGTTACGGAACTGCAGTTCCACCACAGAGAATGAGAGATTACGTTGTGTCCTTTTCAGATGTATAAAAGGAATCTTTATAAGTGAGACATCGATTCAGAAGCCAATTTACCTCGTTATAAGTCACGAAGTAATTGCAGTGATAAATTTATCTTCACTAAACCGTTCTTAGACCAACGTAAATTAGGGCCGACGGAGAGTTAAATGGTTAAACTAGCCCAATAGTTAATCTAAAATTGCAAAGTAAAACATTAGATTCTTAAATTACACATAATCACGTGCAATAAAAACAAGTATGCTACATGACAATAGCATTCAGCCATTTTTGTAGAATGATGTTAAAAAGACAATGAATACCTTTTTAAATGGCTATTGTTTACAAACGATTTTTCAAATATTCGAGACGTTTACAGAACAAAAATCTCAGTGACTTGAAGAGAAAAAACACTGTCAGCTGCAACAAACCCCAAAACCATCGTCGCCTGAAGGAAAAATATACAACAACATTTTCGTAGAAAAAATCATTGGCTAACAATTGGAAACATTCGGAAGGAGTTTCATGTAGAAAGATATCTGAGCAATCAAATGTACAATTTTCAACTGCAGTGTCAATAGTTACGAAATTTAACATGTGTAACACGACCGTCCGCTTCCTAAGGACAGGAGCACATAAGGTCGATAATGTTGGAACATTCAGAGAAAAGTTCAAAATCAACCCACGATTGGCCGGAATTTTTACCAAATTTATACTGAAGCTTTCGGCATGGAGTGACAGAAATGTCAGATCCCTCTTGAAAATCAGCGTAATACTTCAGGATTTCAGTGTAGTGAGAATGATGTCGCTAATTATCCTGCTTTTACAACAGTTTTCTTGTTCCTTGGCTGCGAGCGTCACTGCACCAATTCCGTCTGTTAGTTCCGTTGATCGGAAACATATTGTGTATTCTGGCAGTGAGTGCTGCCGTAGAGCCCGTATTTAGATCCCCCGGCCCTAAGTATCTGCTTTTATCGGACGTGAATATTCAGTTTTTTAAGGAATGAAATAAAGAGAGGGAGACTTAGATTAATTTATGATAATACATGTCATAAGCAGATGTTGAAAGATAGGACTGAAAGTTACCACAAAAAACCAAAGATACCTTCACGCAAGCCAATTGGTTCAAATAAAGTCTCTACAGTTGGTTTACGTTAAAAAAGTCAAGGGCTGACTTTAATGAACAGAAGGAAGGTCAACCTATAAAATGTCTTAAGTAGCGGGCAAGATTGAAGACCAGTTCATAAACCCCTGCGTATTTTTCGAATGTAATCAATTTTCATGAACCCAAATTCTAGGAACCAAAGACTTGAGAAATTGGCCTTGAATACCAGTCAATTTTTAAGCTTTACGTGCTGCCAATTATGTGTAATTTAAATGGTATTAATTAATGCACTTCATCATAGCTGGCTTTTCTTCAATTTGGACCCTCCTTAAACCCTCACCACTATCAGGTCATACACTAAGCAGCTTTAGCTTGACTGAAGCGCTGTTGTTATTTTTATTCTCGTATGTACGAATAGTTAGTTTAAAATTGAAATGATTTTGTTGGTATGTTGTTATTGGGAAGCTTGTGTGTACTGTCCAACGAGCTCATTTGTAAATTTACATTATTCTGAATTGTTTTATTTGTCTGTGCTTTTTGTTCTTCTTTCATAGTTCAACCATTTAAGTAGGGTGCTAAGTAGTCTAAATAACCTATTTTTACTTTTTTACGAACGACAGACCTCGATGCCAGAACCTGTTGAAAAACAATCCTAAAATAAGATTTTAAATTTGATGATATATTATAAACAGGTTGCTTCTCACATTTTGGTTCCTATACTAAATTCGAGGAATCATTAAGAATGACAAGTGAGTAATTTGTTTGCCCCCACATTAATGTGTCTTCGTGTAGTGAGGACGCTCCTTGTTTTGCTCCGAAACGAAGTGCCTTAGAAGCATCCATTTCCAACCTAAACGAGCGCCTACTCAAACCATGAGTTTCCAGGAGTAAATTCAACTTACGATAATCAGAAATTATCAAAGAAAAGTGCAATATTCCTTCGAAAACGAGTGCTCAACCCACGATAATGGGCTCCGGCATATCCCACAAAGAAATGTTTCTTACCTTTCACTGCCTCAAGTGCATCAGCCCGCTGCTGTTCGGTCTTGATGGTCACCGGAGATCCTTGTTCACCATGACACAATTTCTGTTGCTCTTCAAGCGATCCGTCGTAGGTTTGTTTGCTTGTCACAAAAATGCGACCAGCATTAGCTACGCAAGTGGAAGTCGTAGGGAGTTCTGAAAACAAAATTTATCAATTATTTAGAATTGGAAAAGTGATGATTAATTATCAATTGTATAAGGGGACACTTTTTCAGAGAGTCCTCACTAGACTCGTGGATTATTCATTTTGAAGTCAAAGAAGTAGTATGACTTCAACACTTTGGTTAGTGGATGCTCCTAGCTAATTTGCAGCGGACAAATGGCAAATGAATTGTAAATAACCTAGTCTTAAATTGATGTCCAAACTGTATTAGTCGAATTTTTCACATATCAACTTTGCACATGGACAAAACAGTTCACCCAATAACTTACCTTTAGAAATAGATTGCTTACTTGTAAATTATTTGTTGGTTCACTTGTTAGTTATTACAAACCAGATATGATTAAATTTTCAAAACATATATGATAGGAAAATATTTCCATTCCCATACATCCCTGTTTTAATTTTTGAATTACTCTCTTGTGATCACTTGTTCATTATCATTTCTGAACCATGATGAATCTCAGCCAGAATGACCGTCTTCCCAAATGAAAGGAAATGATAAGTTCCACAACACTGGTTCTGATTGATTATTTATAGTTTTCTTGAAGAATAGAAAATAATGTTTCTCTGCTCATCTAATGAAAATACTTGCTCAAAATAACTAAGTACATAGAAGATCAAATACAACAAATTTGAGCAAAACACAAACACATTTTGGTGATTTTTAAATCCTATCAGTTGTATAAACCAATCATCATTGACAATTATGGTAATTATTCATCGATGGTCATTTTTCTTCCTGCTGATGAGATTTACATCTATTGAGTGAACGACAGTATTTTCCTATATTCTACTACCCACACAGATGCATATTGTATTATTCTGTTACGCGTCATCTTTGAATGAACTGAGTCACCGACAGCGATTGCTCTGTTTCTCTGGGACTTGATCTCTCTTCCATAATTCTGGACAATGAAGAGAGAAAATAGTGAAAGTGTTTGCTTTCTCGAGCTATCAGACATTCAGACTTCATGAGGGTTACTGCACCACCACCACACAATTACCACTAAGCTTCTTGAGGGTTACTGCACCACCACCACACAATTACCATCAAACTTCATGAGGGTTACTGCACCACTACCACACAATTACCCCTAAGCTTCTTGAGGGTTACTGCACCACCACCACACAATTACCATCAAACTTAATGAGGGTTAATGCACCACCACCACACAATTACCACCAAACTTCATGGGGGTTACTACACCACCACCACACAATTACCACCAAACTTCATGAGGGTTACTGCACCACCACCACACAATTACCATCAACCTTCATGAGGGTTACTGCACCACCACCACACAATTACCAACAAACTTCTTCAGGGTTACTGCACCACCACCACACAATTACCCCTAAACTTCATGAGGGTTACTGCACCACCACCACACAATTACCACCAAACTTCATGAGGGTTACTGCACCACCACCACACAATTACCAACAAACTTCTTCAGGGTTACTGCACCACCACCACACAATTACCCCCAACCTTCATGAGGGTTACTGCACCACCACCACACAATTACCACCAAACTTCATGAGGGTTACTGCACCACCACCACATTATTACCATCAAACTTCAAGAAGGTTACAACGCCAGGTTGGGGTATCAGCTGCAGGCTGCCATTGACGTTTTCCGACGTAGCGTTTGTGGT
>JACJUY010001116.1:99415-129083 GCA_014220935.1 Platorchestia sp. MABIK
TTTGGTGGTAATTGTGTGGTGGTGGTGAAGTAACCCTCATAAAGTTTGGTGGTAATTGTGTGGTGGTGGTGCAGTAACCCTCAAGAAGTTTGGTGGTAATTGTGTGGTGGTGGTGCAGTAACCCTCATGAAGTCTGAATGTCTGATAGCTCGAGAAAGCAAACACTTTCACTATTTTCTCTCTTCATTGTCCAGAATTATGGAAGAGAGATCAAGTCTCAGAGAAACAGAGCAATCGCTGTCGGTGACTCAGTTCATTCAAAGATGACGAGTAACAGAATAATACAATATGCATCTGTGTGGGTAGTAGAATATAGGAAAAGATTGTCCTTCACTCAATAGATGTAAATCTCATCAGCAGGAAGAAAAATTACCGTCGATGAATAATTACCATATTTGTCAATGAGGATTGGTTTATACAACTGATAGGATTTAAAAATCACCAAAATGTGTTTGTGTTTTGCTCAAATTTGTTGTATTTGATCTTCTATGTACTTAGTTATTTTGAGCCAGTATTCACATTAGATGAGCAGGGAAACATTATTTTCTATTCTTCAAAAAAACTATAAATAATCAATCAGAACCAGTGTTGTGGAACCTATCATTTCCTTTCATTTGGGAAGACGGTCATTCTGGCTGAGATTCATCATGGTTCAGAAATGATAATGAACAAGTGATCACAAGAGAGTAATTCAAAAATTAAAACAGGGATGTTTGGGAATGGAAATATTTTCAAATCAAATATGTTTTGAAAATTTAATCAAATCTTGTTTGTAATAACTAACAAGTGAACCAACAAATAATATACAAGTAAGCAATTTATTTCTAAAGGTAAGTTATTGGGTATACTGTTTTGTCCAAGTGCAAAGTTGATATGTGAAAAATTCGACTAATACAGTTTTGACATCAATTTAAGACTAGGTTATTTACAATTCATTTGCCATTTGTCCGCTGCAAATTAGCTAAGAGCATCCACTAACCAAAGTGTTGAAGTCATAATACTTCTTTGACTTCAAAATGAATAATCCACGATTCTATTGTGGACTCTCTGAAAAAGTGTCCCCTTATACAATTGATAATTAATCATCACTTTTCCAATTCTAAATAATTGATAAATTTTGTTTTCAGAACTCCCTACGACGACTTCCACTTGCGTAGCTAATGCTGGTCGCATTTATGTGACAAGCAAACAAACCTACGACGGATCGCTTGAAGAGCAACAGAAATTGTGTCATGGTGAACAAGGATCTCCGGTGACCATCAAGACCCAATAGCAGCGGGCTGATGCACTTGAGGCAGTGAAAGGTAAGAAACATTTCTTTGTGGGATATGCCGGAGCCCATTATCGTGGGTTGAGCACTCGTTTTCGAAAGAATATTGCACTTTTTCTTTGATAATTTCTGATTATCGTAAGTTGAATTTACTCCTGGAAACTCATGGTTTGAGTAGGCGCTCGTTTAGGTTGGAAATGCATGCTTCTAAGGCACTTCGTTTCGGAGCAAAACAAGGAGCGTCCTCACTAAACGAAGACACATTAATGTGGGGGCAAAAAAATTATTCACTTGTCATTCCTAATGATTCCTCGAATTTAGTATAGGAACCAAAATGTGAGAAGCAACCTGTTTAGAATATATCATCAAATTTAAAATCTTATTTTAGGATTTTTTTTCAACAGGTTCTGGTATCGAGGTCTGTCGTTCGTAAAAAAATAAAAATAGGTTATTTAGACTACTTAGCACCCTAATTAAATTGTTGAACTATGAAAGAAGAACAAAAAGCACATACAAATAAAACAATTCAGAATAATGTAAATTTATAAATGAGCTCGTTGGACAGTACACACAAGCTTCCCAATAACAACATACCAACAAAATCATTTCAATCTTAAACTAACGATTCGTACATACGAGAATAAAAAAACAACAGCGCTTCAGTCAAGCTAAAGCTGCTTAGTGTATGACCTGTTAGTGGTGAGGGTTTAAGAAGGGTCCAAATTGAAGAAAAGCCAGCTATGATGAAGTGCATTAATTAATACCATTGAAATTACACATAACTGGCAGCACGTCAAGCTTAAAAATTGACTGGTATTCAAGGCCAATTTCTCAAGGCTTTGGTTCCTAGAATTTGGGTTCATGAAAATTAATTACATTCGAAAAATACGCAGGGGTTTAAGAACTGGTCTTCAATCTTGCCCGCTACTTAAGGCATTTTATAGGTTGACCTTCCTTCGGTTCATTAAAGCAAGCCATTGGCTTTTTTAACGTGAACCAACTGTAGAGACCTTATTTGAACCAATTGGCTTGCGTGAAGGTATCTTTTGTTTTTTGTGGTAACTTTCAGTCCTATCTTTCAACATCTGCTTATGACATGTATTATCACAAATTAATCTAAGTCTCCCTCTCTTTATTTCATTCCTTAAAAAACTGAATATTCACGTCCGATAAAAGCAGATACTTAGGGCCGGGAGATCTAAATACGGGCTCTACGGCAGCACTCACTGCCAGAATACACAATATGTTTCCGATCAACGGAACTAACAGACGGAATTGGTGCAGTGACGCTCGCAGCCAAGGAACAAGAAAACTGTTGTAAAAGCAGGATAATTAGCGACATTATTCTCACTACACTGAAATCCTGATGTATTACGCTGATTTTCAATAGGGATCTGAGATTTCTGACACTCCATGCCGAAAGCTTCAGTATAAATTTGGTAAAAATTCCGGCCAGTCGTGGGTTGATTTTGAACCTTTCTCTGAATGTTCCAACATTATCGACCTTATGTGCTCCTGTCCTTAGGAAGTGGACGGTCGTGTTACACATGTGAAATTTCGTAACTATTGGCACTGCAGTTGAAAATTGTACATTTGATTGCTCAGATATCTTTCTACATGAAACTCCTCCCGAATGTTTCCAATTGTTAGCCAATGATTTGTTCTACGAAAATGTTGTTGCATATTTTTCCCTCATGCGTCAATAGTTTTGGGGTTTGTTGCAGCTGACAGTGTTTTTTCTCTTCAAGTCACTAAGATTTTTGTTCTGTAAACGTCTAGAATATTTGAAAAATCGTTTGTAAACAATAGCCAATTAAAAAGGTATTCATTGTCTATTTAACATCATTCTACAAAAATGGCTGAATGCTATTGTCATGTAGCATACTTTTTTTTATTGTGCGTGATTACGAGCAATTTAAAATCTAATATTTTACTTTGCAATTTTAGACAAACTATTGAGCTAGTTTAACCATTTAACTCTCCATCGGCCCTAATTTACGTTGGTCCAAGAACGGTTTTGTGAAGATAAATTTATCACTGCAATTACTTCGTGACTTATAACGAGGTAAATTGGCTTCTGAATCGATATCTCACTTAAAAAGATTCCTTTTATACATCTGAAAAGGACAAAACGTAATCTCTCATTCTCTGTGGTGGAACTGCAGTTATGTTACGAAAAACACTTTCAGAGGAAAAAAAAGAAATCAATAAAAAGCAACTTCTGCACCTTGCAGTACTTTTATCACAACAGCACCTAAGGTGAAATATCTTGACAGATGGTGGTGGCTCCTCTGAGGGCGTCAAGTTCGCGTGGATCACGGCGAGGTTCAACAGAAGAGACCCATATTCGTTGTCCTCTGGCGGTGATGTCTATTGGCCGGACGGGTCCAAGGTGACAGACTGCGCTTACACAGAAAAAGACCTCAATTTGAAGTCGATCGAACAGGCTATCATGGTCAACTCCAACAACAAGTTGGAAAGCAGCACAGAAATTACTGGATATGCGTACCCGGTGCTCTGCAAAACGACAGAGTAATGATTGGAATAAATAAGCGAATTCGTCAGCTTTTCCACGTAAACATGCGATGACAAAAACACCTTTGCAAAAAAATTCTATTTCTGAAATGAACGAAACAGGAAAAACGCATACAAGGTTTGAAATACGGATCCTATTAATTTTCCTGCAATGATGAGCCGCGAATGATATTTCCAGTTTACGGTACACGAACATTTCCCTTTGCTATCAGCTTTGCTTCTGAAAATACAGTAGCCTATTGAATTTTCAAATCTAGGACATCTTTTTATTTTACTTCAGCACTAAATTCCCTTCCCCTATTGAATGAAAATACAATTCTGTTTCAAAGAATTGCTAATTAACTTTTCAAAGGGATTGTTCTTCAAAAATTCGTTTATGAGCGCTCAGTCGAGGACGATTAGAGACGATCCTGTAAGTCGAGTCTGCTCTATTGAGTTTAATTTGAATTTCTTTTGCTACTGATTCCTACACTTTATCCAATTTATTTCTACATATTTTCCTTTACCTTTTCCTATTCATTTCTATAGATTTTACTCTACCTTTTCCCATTAATTTTTATACATTATCCTATACGTTTTCTAAAACATTTTCCATCGATTTCGAAACCTTTTCTATGCCTTTACCAGTTGATATCTATTTCTTTTCTTATAAATTTACCTATTGATCTCTATAACTTTACATCACATTGTTTCTCCCAGCTTTCTCTGACTTCTTTGTTCTTCATAACGAAGCTGAAAAAAAAGAGAGGAAGGGTTTTTTCACCATAAACGAGTCACTCATTAATCGTGTCAATGTTCACTTCAGAAAAAAGGTAGACAAACTACCATCAATGAATGCATGAATCTTAGTGAAACTTTACGCGTGAGTCTTGACTGCGCTGAGAAATGCACCTTGAATGAATATGATAGAAATTTGATACTTTCTCAATGCTTCTCATTAAAGTGACAGCTAAATAGAATATTTTTGTTTGTCACTTTATGTAATTTTGTTTTCGAAGTAGCATCAACACGCGTTCTAACATTGATATAGTTTGACATTGATTTTGTACGTTCTTGGATTAACCCCAAAATTTGGCCCACCGATCTTCAATGAGTATTTCTAGGGAGTAATGAAACAATGAATATTAGAGAGTGTTTCAATCTACCTTACATGAACACTTCCGCCACGCACTTCCTCATACAAGAAGCGCTACTCACCTCCTAGCTCGCATGCTTTATCCAATTTTTGGGATGACCAAATGAGTTACTTAGGATAGCTGCTCCCATGTGGCTCAAGTTGTTAGGTATCAGTTAATCAAATGCAGCAAAAGGGAAAATACTTTAACAACGCCGCGAAATTTAATCTGTGTCATTCTTTTTCTTCTGTCGTGTAATTAATAAGTATTACTCATAGTAATATTTATTTATAGACAGTAAGTCTTTTTTGAAACAGAACTTAGAAATTCCGGATAACCTTACATGGCTAGAAAAACATATTTTTAAAAAAACTATTTTATCAGAAACAGAACATAGAAACTGGGGAAAAACATACATAGTTACAGAGATAGTTAATAGAAAGCAATTTTCATCAACACAAATACTTGATTCCTAATGGAATTGGAAAATTTTACTGGCTAAAACAATCAGTGATAGTTATCAGAAATCAGCGGGTCTGTTTAAACTTCACGTCTGGCCTGTTTGAGACTCTCATCCGAATAGGGCGAGAACTAATAGCAAATCAAACGAAATATTACAACGATAACTTTGCAAATTAACGATATTAAAAAACACGACAAATAATCGATATGAGAAAACGTTACACATAAACGATATTCAAGGTGATGCCTTTAAATAAAGGTTATGTTTATTTAAATGATCAAAGTGATGCCTTTAAATAAAGTACAACAAAATGAAAAACTTCTCATTTCTCGAGTCTTGCTACCCAGGTGCAAAACTTACGGTGAGTCCTGACGCTTGAATGAATATTCGGTCCCTGATAAATCAAAATATTGTCTCTGGTTAAGGATATTCGTGAAGTCGACGAAGTAATATTTAACACATATTTCAACCCTGCAAGCACTGGCCTTCGCGTGAACCACTTCATAAATTTTATGCTTCACAACATCTGACATTCACATGTTCAGAGTGTGTGCAGAGTTCATACCCTAATTATCAAAATTAGTTAAATTGCGTAATTGTAATTGTGTAATTGATCAGAATTGATGTTGAAAAATGCTTTGTCTTTCGATTTGTTCTGTATTTTTTTCACAGTCGGACAATTTTGAGAAATAATGAATAAATGAGCAGCTGCTCATGAGCTTTACTACACGAGAATGAACAAATTAGAGACTATCGAGTCGTTAGATGCGCTAGAATTTACGAAATATCACCTTCAATATCTTCACAACAAATTACCACCTACTGAGAGTCATTCTCGAAGTGGTTCGGTTCACACTCCTGGGGCTGTGAATATTACCATGGTCGTAGCAATATGGGTTAGACCAAACCTTCGATATCGTGAAGGGCATGTTCAAAAGAGACCAATTCATCACCGTTCCACACGTTAAACAGACTGTAACTCGCAGATTCCCAAAAGAAAAGCACGTGTGGCAATTAAAAGTTGTGTTGAAATACCGAAATTAAAATTGAACACGGAGTCTCAAAATCATAATTAAACATGCAGTATTGAAATCATTCTTTGAGGGCTGCACATAGTTATAGTTAAGGATAAATGAATAATATCTCCAACGCAAAGAACCTTTCAGAGATCAGCGATAGGGAAGAAAGAAATGAAACACTGAGGAGAACCGCGCAGATTCTATGAACAGAATAATGAACTGAGGCGTGACGCGCTTTCCAATTTTTTGCAATTCGTAATTACTAGGTTTCTTATATAAGTAACAAAATATTCTTTTGAACAGTGACGGTTTTTTCAATAGTATTGTGCTAAATAGCTAATACATAGTTTGTACGTTGTCAGCAATTTACCCAAATCAAAAAATTCGCCTAAAACTCTAGATGGATCTGTGTTAATGAAAATGTGAAACAAGTATCCATGTTCGCGTAATAATCATCTTGGAACTCTTTCCTATTCGAGTGTTGGAACCTGAACAATAATTGTCTCATCATAATTCAACTTTATTACAGGTAAACATTAGTTATTGTATTATTACTTCACTCTATAACTGTTCAATTGCAAAGCTCGCCGAATAAAAGTGCACTCACTACACCCATTCCGTTCATTTTCCTTTTAAATTGCCACAGATGACGAAAAAAATTACAATAATAGTGGAAATACCTATCATCATTCGTGGATTCATTTAACTTTTTATTCTAAAAACTATTGGCTCAAAAAACTGGCTCAACATTACAATATTTAATTCGTATGCAGTTTTTTATCGTTTGCTTAGGTATCAAGCCTACTTTCGAAACGTACGTCATTTTCATAGAATGTATTAAAAGAACCAGCGCGTTTCACAGAATTATAAATCGAAGCGGAAAATGAGAAAATTGTCAATCACGCCCAGCAGGTGAACATAAAAATGGCCTTTTCTAACTTCTTTCCGAGAGACGGGTTGAAAATGGAATAAGACACACCATAAGTCCAAAGGAGTAAAGAATAATAATGAAATGAAATGCACAATGATGCTTGGTTAAAATACAGTAAGTAGGAAATGTCCTGAATATTTTAACGAGGCGTTTAGGTGCTTGCCATTCAGAGTTACTGAAGATCTTTACCTCCATAGTCATTGAACAGAAGTGCTGCTCGGTCACACACCCATAATTACATGAGAACAATCTCGCCCATTCATCAGATGAGGGAAATAATTGATTGGTGCAGATACATTATTTATGACAACATTGAACTGCACACATATACTTCACGTGAAGCACAATCTCCTTCATTCCTGTGTTTTAGAAGTTGGTAATAAATATTGCATGAGCTTTGTAACTCGGATTTCAATAGTTTCATGAGCATTCCAGAAAAATCTCACTTAACCTGGAGCAGCAAATCATGGAAGCTATCTATATTTTTGCGGTATTTCTAAATTGGCGATTCGGAAATTAATTACTTCAGTTACCATATTACCCGAAGTTTAGAGCCCAGCTTGTTTCCGATTTAATCAAACACTATCAAGAGAAAATTATTCTTAAACCTTAGTGGAGTTGTTTAACAAACTCGAATTTTTTATTTTCTTTGTAGGATTTTAAATTATACTGTTACTAGTGCAATGCCAGTGAGTTATAATTCAACTGTCTAACCAATCTAACTAACTAACTAACTGATGTGTTGAATATGGGTCATTTTAAATCTGTCAATTATAAAATTTCAAATTTTATTAACGATTATTCAAACGCCGTTCAAGGGTCAAGTTAGCTCTAGCTTCTCGTTGGTGAGCAGCATTGATTCGTCTTACCATTTTGCGTTGTTCATTCGATAGTCTGCGGCGTCTTTCTTGTTGTCGAAGTTTTGCTGCTTCTCTCTTACGGTTGGGCATGTTTCTATCCATGGTGGCCTCTTTGGCCGTAATTTTATTCTAAAATGTCGTCTATCATCTCTTCGAAGCTTGTCAAGAAAATCCCAATTTCGAAAACAAAAACTCAAGTTCCAAAATCTTGGGCCTTATGCTAAGTGGTAGCCAGGTTAATGGTCAAACGAATTTGAAATATTTCTTTTCGCATTATCTATTAAAAATATCAAAGCAACATGATCAATGTCAACAGAGAAAGCTTCAAAGAAAATTTATATTTGTTAAATACGCCGATTGCGTATTCTGGATACCATAATGCAAGTGAAAGGAATCGCCACAGAAGAAGAATGCAATAGAATCATTTCTTGTAGATCTTAAGCTTTATCCTTGTTGCTATCAAAGCTATCGATTAGAAGAGGGGGTCACACGGACGGACGGACGCGGCTCTTATTATTATAGTGATAGTGATTAAATCGCATTGATGATTGTGCGACGAATTGTTGAATTTAGTTATAAACAAATTATTATAGTTTTTCGAGTTAATTTCACCTATTCACCACGCCCCGTGACCACTTAAAATGACCACTTCCAGTCACCATTTCCAGTAACACCTTTCTGTAACCAATTCCAATGACCACTTACAGCAACCACTTCTAGTAACCACTTCCAATGACCACTTCTAGTACCGCTTCTAGTAACTATTTCTAGTAACCACTTCTAGTAACCACTTCCAGTAACCATTTCTAGTAACCACTTCCAGTAATCACCTCTAGTAACCACTTCCAGTAACAATTTCTAGTAACCACTTTCAGTAATCAACTCAAGTAACCACTTCTAGTAACCACTTCTAGTAACCACTTTCAGTAATCACCTCTAGTACCCACTTCTAGTAACCACTTCCAGTAACCACTTTCAGTAATCACCTCTAGTAACCACTTCTAGTAACCACTTCCAGTGACCACTTTCAGTAATCAACTCTAGTAACCATTTCTAGTAACCACTTCTAGTAACCACTTCCAGTAACCACTTCCAGTGACCACTTCCTGTAAATACCTCCAGTAACCACTTACAGTAAGCGTTTCCTGTAACCACTATCAGCAACCACTTCCAGTAATTACTTCCATTAACCACTTTCAGTAACCACTTCCATTGGGTGAATCAAAAGTAAACGAGTATGCTTCTCACTTCGTCGAACTTTGTTTTTGATTAAGTTATTTGTTTTTAACTGAATTTTACACATCACTAGAAAGTGATCTCGAAAAAAAAATCAATAACTCACCGTGTTAAAAACATTTGATTTAGGTTGCAATAGTTTCTGATGTGTGTAATGTAAGGTCGTTAGGTAGCAGAGGTCCCTAACTCCCTCTCCCACTTCATTTTAGTAACGAGTACCATCTTGTTCTTTCGCATTTTATCATATTTTATTCTGCGAGTTGCAGCGTTTGTTAACAAGGTTTTTTAACTTTACCCGGTGCACTGGGAGCTGAATTTTAAGAAGATATAAATATCGGGCTTTTCCTACCTTCTTAGTTTCCATTTTAGAACAACCAGTGGCGTTTAGTTCTGAATTTAAGAAAAACACCCTCTCTCACTTCATTCAAAACAAAATTCAATATGTTGCGCTCGACTTATAATAATAAGAATGTGACAAATTAAAAAAATCCCTGCGTTGTTTTATGGTCACGATCTGACCCCAATTTTTATTGTGAGAAAAATACCTCATAAAAATTAGCTTATTTGCTTCGAGGCCCAAAAAGTTAAGAGCAAGCGCGGTTCCACGAGAATTCATTGGTTGACTTGACAAGGCATGCAGCCATTGGCATGCCTGCGTATGCATTACGTCATGTATGACCTGCTCACGTGACTGAATATCGGTTCATCTATTGGATGTTAACCGGCGTTTCCAATTGTTGGCTTTTGGGTGAACCGATCCTGTGTTCATTTTGGAAGCCAAGCTGCATCTCGGGGTCAAATGGCATCTGGAAGCCAACAGATTTACAGATGTATTGACCAAATGCCTCTTACAGATGGACTAACAAAAGGGTTTCAAGGCATACTAACCAAACGAGTTCAACGTAGGTACTCTGGCCAAATTACTTCCAGGTGTTTTAACGAAAAGATTTCCAGGTGTCAAACCAAGTTTTAGTTCAGGTGTAGTAATGAAAATCTTTTCAAGTGTAATGACCAATTTTTGACAGGTATTGTAGAAAAAGGATTCCTGACTGAACGAGTTCTAGGTGCACTGGTCAAATTACTTCCAGGTGCACTAGCAAATGATTTTCAGGTGCTAAAACCAGTGATTTTTCTGGTGTACACACCAAATAGCCTAGCTCTCTGCATCGCCCAGCTTGTAAGTTTCAATAAAAATATCCTAGAGAAATATTCACTTGTAGTTAGACGTGATGTTCTTCATGTTTTTTATGACATTTTCAGAAGTTAGCAATTGGATAATTTTTGAAGTACTCCGAGTGAGGCAAATGCAACGGTAATTACTGACAGAGTTTTCGAACGTCAAAAGTTTTAGCGTTGCAAAAGGTGAACCCAGCGTCAAATGAGAGCAAATGCAAGGCAGGAAATCGAATGAAATCACTATTTCTTCGGATAATGAAGGCCTTAGGAAAAATTAATTCCAATTTTTCGTGATTTTATATTTTGCCCAAGACCGCTAGTTTGTCATCATGTGCGTGGCGAATTATTTCATGCGGTATTTCGTGCTGCAAAAATAGCTTCCATTCCCACTGAATGCAGTGAGGCAAAGCAACATCCGTTACGGTCACGCTCAGCTCGCCTAGCATAATTATTGAAATTATTCTTTACGTGTGTGGGGTCGTCAGATGTGTGTTTATTGTTGTGTGTGGAGACAGCAATACGTAAAGGTGGAGTTGAAGCTGTACCTTAGCTCTTTGTCTCCCAAAACTCGAACAGTTTAGAGAGAAGTTTTCAGGAACAAATGCTGCCAGTATCCTGAAATACCAGTGAAAATGCCCCAGCTTGGGTTTTTTCTGAATAAGCAGGTGTTTGATTCTCTATTAAATTAAAAAATTATGCTTCTTCAAAAGTGAATGCGTTGCAAGACACCAAAAATGATTGCCGAAAAATGATTCGACAATGACACCAAAAATAATGGTGATAAAATAAAAGGAATATTTAAATCAAGTTTTTTCCTAAGCTTACCAGAAAATCAATGAACATTGGAAAAAACTTGCTGAAGCTAAATAAAAAACTCTTAAATGTATTCCACCAAGCAGGAAAAGATGTATTGATTTCCACTAAGTGGAAATCAATCGCTTTCATGAAAGCTATTGATATCCGCACCAGATATAATGCTCTTAGTACATATCAACGAATTCTTAAAACCAAAATGATGAACTTTCATGCCAACTTCTCAGATATTTAGTTTTCCTATTTCATTTTCTTTTTTCTCCACCACGCTTTTGTGAGAATATACAAATGGCGACCGAGCATTCTTCACCAATGTTTAAACCAGAGCAAAATATACACAAGCAGACATTTCTTTATCGCATCATCCATTACAAATTCAGCGTGACGGGGTTCCAAATTTTAAAGCGTGATCGCATCTCAAGGAATTTCACCGGAGGTCTTTCCTCTTTTAACCTTTCAGAATCTTTTCGCTTTCAGCTGGCTTTGATTGTGTTGGTTGCCCTGCAGTTTACCTAGTTTGCATGACGATGGTACTTGTATTCTGGGTGCTGAGTTCTCCGGTACTCAAACAAAAATATTGTGGCTTTAACCTGACGTTGGAAGCAGCATCTGTTTTTGTCGCCTTGTCTCCGAACGTAATTACCCGGTGTCATTCACCATCATGAAGTTGCTAGCAGCTGACGTGATGTTCGTTATTGCGAAACTTTCTGCAGCCATCTCCCTCTAACCCACGATATGCTAGAGCGCCCACATTTCTGCATTTCGTGTGTTTAATTCTGTGCCATGCATGAGTTTGAAACGCTTCTCATATAGTACAAAAGTTGCGGCAGTCAGCCAAATTTCTCTGATTCATTGGGTTACCATGTGGGTCACTATGATGAATTATTATGGCCTAGTCTGAGTTGGGTGGCGAGAGTGACACCTACTGGCCACACGTGTTGTGTCTCAGCTCATGTCCGGTCACGGTCGCTACCTCAACTAGCTTTCCCCAGCTTTCCAAGAAATTCTACGTTCGGAGGTCAACTCAATGTTTTTTTCATGAATATCGTAACAATCGTTACACAGTAATTGCGATGTATTTTCAAATATCGTGACAGTCATAAGTATCATAACAGTCGTTGCACATCAAATACTAATAGGAATGTAATGTTTTTCTTAGATTCGTCTGTATAGATTGCGCAAAAGTGCTATGGGGATGATAAAAATTTGATCCTAACTGTACACGTTACTGTTCTCGCAGGTTTGAACTTTTTCCATTGCCTTTTTTTGTAATCGTCGATGTTTCTTATGTTCTTTCTTCAGAGAACTTGCAACTAACGCATTGAGTATAGGAGGGCTTCCCTACCACCTCGGTCAGCTTGATCTGTCTCTGCGTTTTCAACATCGTCAGAGGAGCTGCTTGCTTCGAAAAATGTTCCGCGCGGAGAACTGATCGATCCGGATATCTTCTCACCCGGAGGGCTAAGCCTTTGTGTCACGGATAGACCTGTCAATATTTTTCCATCCTCGCATTTTAACCTGTATTGTCATTACCAAGAAAAGAATGGTTTTGAAAAGGGAGATTCACCACGGGTAATCAAATACAACACTATTTGAACTTTCATTATATAACATAGATGAAAAGGTTGTCAAAATTTGGAATTCAAACATGCCTGAGCACCACCATCATTTTCTTAAGAAATTGATATTGGTGGTAGCCGCAGCCTCCGCACACCAACAGACGGTGATGGAAGATGTCGAAGTGGTGGATGCCGACTTCTCCAAAAAAGTTGACTCTTTTTGTGAGTAAAAATATTTATCAAAAACCTACGTACGCATTATAGTTGGTGTCTGTTTGGCTGTATTTATTTTACAATATCAGCATTATAGTATTTGTATTGAAGTATCGGTATCATAGTATTTGTATTGAAGTTTCTGTGTTACAGCATCTGTATTCTAGCATCTGTATTATAGTATCAGTATTATGGTACCAGCATTGAAGCAAACCCTTCAATACCATTAAGTTGATGCACGTATGCCACAAAATTTTAAAATCCAACCAATGTAGGATAATTCAACTCAGAAAATCTATTTTATCTAATTTTTCAGCAGAGATTTCATACTTTCACTAGTTAAGGTCAATTTGCAGCTAGTGCAATATCTTCATTTCATTACTTTAAAATGTTTCATCGGTATTTCAGAGCCGTATTTGGATGATTTTTTGTAAATTTTCATCAGAAAACGAGGGGCTTTGTTTTCAAATGGAACACGATCACATGAAAATAATATTTGGGGACCGAATTTGGTAGGAACCCGTTTTAATTTTGAAATCCTGCCATCAATCTTAAATTCTTTTTAAGTGGTAAAATCATACCAGGTCCTCGATGTTCAAGATACTAGCCTCATACCTCAAGCACATTTTGTTGAAGATATCTCTTCCCGTCAATGAGAACCCTGATGAAAATAAAAATGAGGGTTAAGTAAATTCTCTCGACTGTCTTTCGTTTAGAAATAATTTAAACTGCAAGAGACAGATTGCTCCCATGGACGATATTTTTGAGTATCCCATTGTTCGAACTGAAAAATTCGCTCGAACATTTTTTGTATTATTTAATTCATCATCAAATCATGCAGCTGATAAACGAGCCGATGGAAATGCCCACCAAAAAATGGCAAATCCCAGAATGCAGTCAGCGCGCGCAGACGAGTTTTAAAAGCAACAAAACTGAACACCATTGAAAGCTTTGAAGAGGTGGCCTTCGGACTGGCGATAACTAAAAAATAAAAAGAGTTTAAAACATGTAATGATAGTGTCACGAAACGACTTTATCGCCTCTCGTTTACGATAGAGGGATTGAAACCGCGATAGTCAAAGAGGAAAGGGAAATTAAAAAGAGGGAAATGCACAGACGGAGAGAGGACAGAAAAGGTAGGAAAATAGAATAGCGGGAGTAGCAATGGTGTGCGTTTACGTGTCTACCTCCATAGAAAAAACTTACGATCAGCACGTGGTAATAACGACAGAGATAGTAAAATTTAATTCACTTTATTTGGTAATGCGAATCGAACACGTGAGTTAATGTGCGTGATTGATCACACAGTGAATATTAAGCGAAATGGCACACAAAATGAGGCTAAAACACAATGCAAATACTAAGTTTGCGCTTGGATTACCGACATAAAAACTTGATGTGAAATGGCACACAAAATGAGAGAAACGCACACTGTGAATTATCAACGCGCGACTGAATAATTTAATGTTGCACAAGAAAATATGACACACATAAGAGAATCATAAAGCACAACAAATCGGACGAAACACTTTTACCGAGAGGTGCTCTGGCACTGGCGCGACCAGAAGAGCCTTATAGGATCACTGCACGTGTAACTCACCCCAACGGCATTTCAAAATAGAGAGCTTCACACGGTACCCAACGTGACACCCTTGCTTAAAATTTGCGTAACCTTAAACACACTGAAGCTAAAGAATTCACACCACTCCTGACAATATAACACGCAACACTATGTATGGATGACACTCTTTAGGTAGGACGCTATTTCAAGGCAATTTTCCAATGTGCTGTTTTGTTATCATAATCGAACTTGTGGTAATTACATTATGAGTTTGCAGCTCTAATCAAACACCCGCATTCTTCTGTGATGCGTTGTTGGTGCCGATATAATACCGATCACACTTGGTGCTTGAAGAATTCGCGTCCGACTTATTATGCTGTTTTTCCGCTGGTGTTGGCCACTTGCTGCAATTTGTTCAAAGTTCTTGAGTGCCGAAGGAGCTTTACTACTGTGGATCTCGCAGGTTGATTCCGTATTGCTGCAGTCTTCGTGTTTGCGGGGTTCCAATTGGCATGCTGGAGTTGCTTGCGAGCTTAAGGTTGACGTAGAAAATTTTTTGCATTCATCCGGTGGAGTCGTTGACATGCTTCTTGCGCTTGGCGATCACCGCTGCGAAGCTGATGCGCTTGGAGCGTATTGTGTGTGAGTGCAATTGGCACGTCGATGACTGATGGTGATACGACGTTATACTCTTGAAGCTTCGATGTTGTTCACTTCTTCATGATGTTAAATTTTGGTTACTCTCGTGCAATTCGCACGCCGGCGAAGGGCCGGGTGCTTAGCATCACGCACACAAATTTCGTGTACCTCTTCTTGCGTAACTCAGAGAAAAAGACCTCCCGTTTCTTCTCGTGTCCTCCTTATGTGCGTTCCACTTAGGTCCATCTAGAAGGTTCTCGAATCTTCGTTGTTACAATGACAGTATTTTACTCCTGATTGGTGGAGCTCTTGCTTGTTCTGACGCCTTGAATTCTCATTGGTTCTGTCCTCACGTTCGTTTACATCCCGCGAACTCCTGTGCCTATCATTGGTGCCTACTTGGTGCGTGGCTTGAAGGCCAGCGATATTCCAGGGCCATGAGTGGCTCGTGAGGCCGTGACCCTCAGCTGGGGCTCACGCCCCCTCGCTATCCGAAGATCGGCTGTTGTATCACAAAATACTTTCCCACGCCGCCTACGCTTTTTCTCCAACGGTTTTCTTTGAACAGTCCAAACTCGACCTTCTGGTCCTAAATTCTCTAGGCACTTGCAAAGCAAACTCGCCCTTACGTCTTAAATGTTTTTCTGAATAACGGCATCAGACATTCCAATGTCTGTTCACGTCGCAACTTTACCTAATATACCTAGTGAAATGTATAAATATACAGTTTTAAAACTTTATAATCAATTTCGTTACAATAGCCACAGGCTATTTCATTGTAGGCCCAGAATCATGAATACTTACCGTTACAATTTTTTGGCTCAAATATATTTAAAATGAATAGGAACATTGAAATCACGCAAAAATAATATTACTGCTAAGTGTTCATTTATAAACAATTAATATTTACTCGATATCTCCACCATTGACGTTGATTACGATATGGAGACGCTTGGAGAAATATCTTCATAAGCCGCGAATGATCGTTTAGGTGATTTTATCCCATTTCTTGTACAATTGAGCCTGCAGTCTTCAAACTTTGTTGAAGGTTTACCGAAACCTTCCTCGCAAGAATGGACAAGATTCCAAAGTTGAAAGGACTTAAATCTGTTGATAGAGGTCGCCATTCCTCCTCGGATATGACATGAGAAACATTAGTTGAAAGCCATCCATGCGTCTTCTAAGCCCCGTGTGAGGGTATCGAAACTCGTTGAAAAGACCATGGACGTTTTTGGAAGTCTTTTTAACCCAGGGTGACAAGTATTCTTCACGAATGTTATTTTGATCATTTTCGGGGTAAATTTTCATTCCCTGGCTCTCGAAAACCAATGGACTCGTACCAGGTTCGGTAACGGCGTCCCACACCATAATGGAAGCAGCTCCCCGTCTCCGGGTGAATACTCGGACCTCAACCTCACCATCTCGAGACCAAACTGGATCATTCTGGACGTTGAAGTTCTGCTCTACGGCTAATGTATTCGCGTCATTGAACACAAATTTGGATAGTAAGCCTTCCTCACTGCTAGAGAGAAGAATTTTCGTTCTCGCGATGCGTTTCTGTTTTTTCCGCTGGCAGTAGCTGTATGCAATGTTTCATTTCTCTTCAACTTCTGAAAATCAAAACCATGCTACTCTAATTTAGGCTAAACACTTTTACAACCAGTGTTTACCAGTATTTTCTCTACCGTATATTAGGAAAGAAAATTACTCGTGTCTGGAGAGTCACCTTCTATCTATACTGTAATCCACAGAAAGATTTCCTCAATTTAGTGGGCTTTAGCGTTGCATGTGTTTATCTTGTTTGCTTTGGTGCAGGTACGTGCAGGAAGATGTGGTTGGTACAGCCCGCGTGCGCTGCCGTTTCGTACGAAAAAAACTCGGCGATGTGCAAAATTTCTTACAAGCCCCCGCAGTCTGTAAGCACGGACCAGAAAGAAGGAGCTGTGACAGTCTTCTCGTATCCCGTCGGTCAGTCCTAAATGTAACAGCTATTAGTGGAATTAGGTAAATTAGGTAACTGCACTTGATTTGTTATCATTTGCCATTTTTATTTACGACAAATTTAAAGGCACTTGTTTTGTAACTATGTTTTTCTTGTTGGCGACGAGTTACAGGGCAAATTTTTTTTCAGCGCACCCATGTACGACACCTTTCGCCCTGTTACAATTTGCTACTCAAGCTGGAAGTTTAATTTTTTCCTTTGCATTCCTCTATTTAAGATACATGAAAAATAATTCCAATCCTTTCAAGGTGGAAAATCTATTAAAAACCAAACTAGGAAATTTAGAAAATATTTTTTAAGATCGATTTCAGTGCCATGTAGGTGTACGTGTGCTTTATTTTTTCATTTATATATGTGTATGATTCACTAATGTGATTGAAATATAAAGTATGGCTCGAGTTTGAGTTCTTCGTGTCTGTTTACAATGGGTAACAATATGTTATCGGAAATCGGTTTTCAAGGCATCAAATGATTACAGGTTGGCGATACATTATTAAGCGCATCAAAAATACAGCTTCAGAATTGAGTTTCCATAGAGCTGTACTGAAATGGATTGGCCATAAGTGATTTCTAAATCTTACCCAGAATTTTTGGAGACACCCCTGGAGGTATTCCTGACTGACAGAACAAAGAACGGCACCCTGGCGAGCCAGAGGGCGCTGTGTGCTGAGGAAAATGGAGTGCCTCTGATCATCAAGACACAGCAAGCGAAGGATGATGCTATGAAGCTAGGTAAGAGTACTTATAACTTCTGTATTGACACAAATTTCACGATTATCACAATTGTACCAGAAGTAGTTTCCAAGATAACTAAATTTTTAGATGGTTGCCAGCAGTTGTAAAATTCGTCAATGTTCAGATGTTGAAGAGTACAGGGTGTGATGGTAAATGACACTAGTTGTAAGAATATTACGGGCATTTCATTCAATTTTTGTTTCTTTGTCCCCTCAATAACTATTACTCTCTTTTAATGAAACACAGAAAATGTTTTAAAAATTAATCGTTCGTTCAAATATCAAGAAAAAAAAGGAATCACATCCATCTAATTTTAATTCATGTCATAGTAAATTTGAATCATTTATGTGTTTAACGCTTCCTATGTAGGAAAAACTGTTATAAATTCATGTAAAAAAAATTATTTATCTCAAAGATTTTAAACGAATTGCATTAATAATCAAGTATCATTAAATGGAATATACATATACATATATATATATATATACTGCATTTTAGGACGCCGAGATTTCTTTTACCTTCTCGAAATTCCTACAAGAATTTTATACAAATTACAACTTGGCAACCCTACATTAGGTTATAAGTATCAGCGACCTGCTTGTTCCGACTAGTTCTATTTAGGCATGATTATGGGTGCATGACATCCGAAACGTTGTCCTTTTAACTCGTATTATTTTAAATTTGAAGAAATCAGGTATTAAATTTGAAGAAATTCGTCATGACTCCAAGTTTTATTGCATCTTTATGGCTTTCGAAATGTATCTCAAGAATTGTACCAGCTTCTACACTTTTAAAATTCCGCGCTCTTGAAAAACTAGTGATCAAGAGAATAAAGGATATGTGCCATCTAACTTTTAACGAAGTGTGTTTGCAAAATGACCTGCTGCCAACATACACCAATATATATATAAATTAAATATTTGAGTATTGCTCTTCAAAACAACTTCGCTGAGCGTGGCAGAGAGTTTCTAATGGCAAAGCTTCGTAAACACTCAAATGCTTACCCCCACTGTTTATTATGTAAAGAAACAAAAATAACGGCTCATCTTGGCCGAAAATTAAGCACACCTGTCCAATTACAGCATCAACTACGCTGGTCTTATTTCTACGATCACATACTGGACTCGCAGTTATTAAAACATGTTTTGACATTTAAGTTATTTATTGCGTAATTTTTTTACGTAAATGCAAAGCACGATCAGCTTTGAGTACCCAAAAAAGGTGTAAATAAAATATTTCATTGAAATTAATCCTTCATTTTAAGCTAAATCTAGAATATTAGGATAAGCCTCCCTATCCATATTAATGCGTTGTAAAGAGTGGAAGATGGAACTCACAAATTTGTCGGGAATTAAGCAAATGGGGAATCTATGAGCATGGCGTGAAACACCTTGTTTTCAGAATCAACATGATACCCAGAAGTTTTTGAAACGTGATAGAAGTTAAAGAAAAACGTAATAAACGGCGAAAAAGTCAGCAGTAAGCTGCAAAAAAATTGATCCGTAGTAAAACACAAGCATATGAAATCATAAGGAATGCCCACCTTACCTTCAGCTTCAGAAATTCCCCTGGGATCGCTAATTCCCAAAGATATAATAGTTGTATGCCCTGAGGGGTCTAAACCTTCTGTGACCCTTCATCTTGGAATACACCCTGTGTCTTTCCGCATAGCTCGAGTGAAACTGGCTCGTCAAGGGCTGGAGCACAATTTTCAAATGCCCAAGTGATAGCTGGAAGATAAGTGACGGATTTCTTGCCTCTCCTCCATCCCAGTTAAATAGTTGGTTATCAAGGATAGGATTGCTATCAAATATTCTGTGTACGAAATACCTTTAATAGTTTCCAGTTCAAATTTTAGTGAGAATAAATGCTCCTCACAGCATAGGTTTGTAAAGCTAATCCTTCATTTTAAGTTCCTTATCAATAGCTTTACTCAAATAATTAATAAGGGTATACTGGCAGGAAAATACTTTGTTAGAGAAAAACATCGAATTACTTGTGTTTCAATAGTTCTAAACATGTTAGAATACATAGATAATCACTGATTTGCGCTAGATTAGACAGAACAAAAATATTGGTGTCACAAATATTGGGATCAAATATCACAATGCGAGAAGACTAGATAATGTAATTTTGTACATGATTGAAATTGCAGATGACTAGTTTTTACTGCTCACCAGATATTCGCATGTTAACGGCATTAGAGATAGAGGTAAAATGAATGAACAACTGAAGATTTCAAACGTCTATAAGCCACAGTCCTATTGAACAATTTTAGATCAAAAAATTGTTTGGAATTTCGTTGCGGCTAGGTTTAAGTTTATGACTTATTATTTGTATATGCTCCTTTTAACAACATTATAGAAATTTTTTGCATTTGAGCACAGATATTCATTTGAGGGCTTACAGCCCTCAAATGAGATTGTAGGTGTATCCTGGTGAAACTTCATAGAACATTATTCAGCAGAGCTTACATATGAGATGAGAGCTTTCTGAATGGCAGCTTTCACTTTACTCCTAGGTTCGTTGCGGTACTCGGGAATTTGAGCATGAGCACCTGCATTGCAATGAAGAAAAAAATCTGAAGAATGTCGTTCGCAACAAATTATGGCAGGCTGTATCCTACTCTTCTATTTTACGTACTAAATTAAATACAATCAAGATGTTGTGAACATGATTTGCAAATATTAATTTGTTTTTGTATCAGTACTCTTAAGTACATGGTATCATGGTTACTCACTTTCGATTATTGCACAAGCGGCGGAGCAGAGTTGTCAAACTTGATTTTGGTCCTCAGTCTGTGGGGGCCTAAACCTGGCATGGAGAATTCTGTCGCAAGGTTTCTCGCGAGTAAAATCTTCATCATCGCTGTCACTGTGCGACTACGGTTTGCTTCCCTGGCGGTCATCAGATATGGAACCTGGAAATTTGAGAAAAGGAAACTGTAATACATATTCAAAAATGTGAGTTTCTCAACAATTTCGAAGTACATTAGCTTACGATTTTGTTTGAATCCTCAGCAGGATATTAGCTTTGAAGTCTACGAAGACTTGTGACTGCTGAAATGAAAGATTGTGTTTTTCCAAGCTTTTCGCGCATGTTTCACGCCTACTCCCTATCATAACGAAAAAGCGTCAAATCTACTATCCACAAATATTTAAATAACAATTTGATATAAATGGTGGGATATATTAAGAATTATTTGATCACAATACAACTTACAAGATCTTCGCGCTGAAGCATGTAGTCCAGTCTTCCATTGAAGTCGCACGCGTGAATCCGCGAACTGGTATTACGTTGGTAGATTTTTCTGAGTAAAGATGCTCCTTCAAAAGCAAGGCGATCCCAGAAACTTGATCGTTTAATATCTCAACTTTACACTCCATGCGATCTAGTTGACTTTGAATCGCAGCTATTTCCATTTTTTGGCGAAGCAACGGAACTGGAAATGAAAGTAACGATAGAATTGTTTACCTAGTATGATCTTAAATATTATTTAAAAGGTCTCTTGGTTATCTTGTAAAGTAAATGAAAGGATGTTCATATGTACATTATAGTAGTCAAAACCAGAAACACAACTGCAGTTTTTGCGTCATTTCAAAGAAATTTCTGCATATAACGAAATAGAAATTAAAATGCTTAATTTGAAGAAAAATAACATACACCATATTTGGGCAAATTAAGTAATAAAATAAGTCAAAATACATTGAAATTGTTCCGTGTAGTACTATGGAACTAGATGTTCTTTGTGAGTTCCCTGAGAAGATTGCATTTTTACAAATTAAAATACAACTTTTCACAGAATTTACTTAATCGTTAATCGTTGACTTAAAATCGAATACCATTGATAAAAACGGAATCACATTCCTTGGTAGAGCTCTTCTACCGATATAGTCAATGGTAAATAAACACTAACGATAGTGTCAAGTATGAACTTACACACACAGCTTTTAAAACTAACAAAAGTAAAGATTTATTCCTTCTATTATTCACAGTTTCATCGTGAGTATCGAAAAGAAAACTATTCCATCAAATTCCTATCGAGATACTCGTATGTCGAAGAAAAAGATTTATAGCAATAGTAGACCTTCCAATACATTACGCACCTAAAATATCACGCATAAAATTACCAATACACAAAATAGATCAGCACTCAACATGTACTGTAATAGATTTCATTTTGATGCACGAACTCATGAACAATACAAAGAAAAACAAAGTTCACTAATCAATGTGATTGTTATTATTATTATTATCATTATTATTACAATTATTATTATATAAGGAAGTTTTAGCTTCCCTTAACCACGACAAAGATGTTGCAAGAGAGGAAGGAGGAAGGCACCATTTAGTATGGAATTGAGGGAACGCAGAATCTATGCACAAGGTGCACAGAAACAGCAAGCCAACAAAGAAGATCTGAAACAAGAAAAGGTTGAAGAAGAAAGTAGTAGGTGCTGAAAAACAGGACAGCAGTGAACCGAAAAAAGATGGTCCGTAACAAAACAAGAACTTATTCTATTTCAACAAAAAAGAAGCCTACTTAACTTTTAGCTCGGGCCCTCACATAGTCCCCCTGGGAGCGCTAATTCCCATAGACACAACAGTTGTCTCCTCCTGAGGGGCCCATATCAATGTGAAAGAAACATCGTTATCTGAACGTAATTTTCACCGGTTTACATCGGGAACGAATTCAGCAGTTGGGAGACAGGTTGAGCACCTTGCTCAGGGTCCTCGGATGAATCCGATTCTTCTGAAAGTAAAAACGCGTGCGTGAGATATTTCCAGGTAAGTCAAAGTAAGAAAGTGTAGCATATTTTTCCTGCTAGCCAAACTTCTGTATATCTCCTTAGCATCTTTACAATGATAGTTTTACCAAATTTCCGGCAGAAGATAAACAATTCCACCCCTACAGGTGCTGGCGTGGATGACTGCTTAAAACGTAATTTCTAAATTAAAATGTTGGAAATTGAGGCTTACAGCTAGACATTTTCATGCGTTTTATATTGAAAGCGGGGCACATGCAGAGCATAGTTGAGTTAAGCTCTGTTAGGGTGAGTTATGACAAGTCATGTTATGTTCAATTGAATAAAAGGGAAACTCTTTAATGTTAACGGTCAATTGAAAGTTTATGATATGGTTAACGGCACGGTCAAATATTGAGTAGGTTGCTGTTATGCAATGTTGGATTTTATTCAACAATTACGATCGCAAGAAAACTGTTGAGAGTTTTAATAGAAATTGAACTTGTAATGTAAATTGAACTTTTAATAGAAATTGAACTTGTTGAACTCAGTTAGCGGGCCTGATTAAACGCTGTAATTCAACAGCTAACTAATTTATTAGGTATGAATAGGCTCTTTATTTGATTATACTCTTATTTTTATGATTTGTGACCTTCATTTTTATGATAATACGTATTATTGGACAGTATCGGCCGGATTTGGCCGATACCGATGATACATCAGTATACCACTACTAATATTAAATAAATTGCAAAATATTGTCTTCTGATAACCGCTCGTACAATTATGCAGAAAAACGAGACAATATCCCGTATTCCTTCAGATGTTTTAAATATAAGACAGCGCCTCCCATTTCATACATTGACTCATCTTAGGAAATCATCACAAGCAGTGTATACAGGGTTTAGAATCTTTTTAACAAATCAGGTAAAAACTACACAGAGAAAGAATTTCGTGATACAATTTTGTCAACCCAAAAACGATATTCAAAAACCATGGGACTTATTCAATAATTGTTAATAAGCCAAAAAAATTTAAGCCAGAAAAAACATTAAGATCATTTAAAAATATGTAACAAATCATGAGGAAAGACTACTTACCGAATTCCCCGTAAACATAGCGAAAAATATGGCTGATTATATTGTTATTGACCAAACTCTCCCGTAGAACTATTAGAATCGAGTTCCGACAATAGTTCTATTTTCTTCTAGCCTCCAATCTTCATGAACAGAAATTGAAAATGAATCGAGTGATTATAACTGTCCTGTAAATTGTTCTCAGTTAACTTACTCATCAATCTATCTTGAGTGCTTTGATATAAATACCACTGCTCTACTTTCAAAACTGTTAGATGAGCAGACCTATACGCAATTGAAGTTAAAAAATTGAACTCAGCTTGAGCTCGCCAACCGACGAGAAAATTTTAATGATGTTCTAACGGTCGGTTGACACTAAATTGTCGCAGAATTTTGATCCCGTTCAAATTCAAACTGTGCAAAAAGAATGTTCAAACATCTCGGAATGTTTAACATGTAATATTTCGTCATAATTCATTTTACGCAATCCTTGTGAAGAACACAGTCACATTACCTCACGCACCATTACTAGGCCATTAACTGCCAGTCAGCCAGCGCGGCTCAACCGGTGTCACGGACTCACTGGTCGACTCACGAGCTCATCTGGCAAATTTTTAAGGTAAATTGATTAACGGGCAGTAACGTTTGAATGCTCGAAACAAATTTTTGAAAGAGTCATAATACTTAAGACAAAAATTCGTACAAAATCAATAATATTTCACGTGCGCATGCATGGATGTAAGGGTACATTAGATTTTTACTTTTTTGTTATCAAATTCTAATTCAACCTGGCAAGGCTAGGGTAACTTTTAGATTGATCCTCGATTTTTCTTCGATTATTCGCGCATCGACCTCGTTTTCACCGAAGCCTTGAAAAATTACGAGCAACTTCATTTTCAACACACATGTATTTCATTTAAAACATCCTCGGTATTTTCAATACATTGAGTAAAAATAACAATCGATCTTTAGCTTTCGTTTTAAATGCTGTGGTGAGTGACGTATGTTTGAAACGCTCTCAACGACTACATTCCTTTTGTATGGTTCAATTTTAAAATTTGGTCCCATTGCTAAAATATACTTATTCTTAAAATTCAATTATTTAAAAAAACTAACAACCTTTCATGAATATTAGGAAAGACCGAACAACAAAATTGATCGTGAAATCAAGTTCATATGCATATTTACCTCTCATGTGATTCAATAAACTATTTCAGCTGATGTGTTACAAATCGTCAGATACCTTCATAGTACTGTTTGCTATCCATGGACGAAATGAAAGCCCACCAATCCCGGGATTTCTTTATAATTTAACATTTATACTATAGTAATTTATTAAAATTTACGATCTGTAATAACTACTTACATTATAAATTACATGAAAAATTTGCAATGTTTAATGTTTTACAGCCTAGCAGATTAAGAAAGCAACTTATGATTTATGAACATTTATGCTGCGATTACTAAGCCTGAGATACAATCGTGGCGACACAGATCAGATGATCTGCATCGCCATACAAAGGCTTTAGTTTCAATAACATTTGCCATTGCCATCGTATCTATAACAGTATATTCTTTACTACCTGTAAAACCAAAGCGTAAAAGGTAAAATAGCAGTTGGCACCATTAAATTATAAATAAAATGTCAGTGCATTAAAATGTGTACATTAATATTATTAATAGCGTATTCTTCATTTACAAAATAATTGAAGTCACTTCAAATTTTTTCAACATTTTACACTAGTATTACGATACCAATGTGTTTTTATCAGTTAAGGATGTTAATGTTAAGGTGTTATAAAAACCAATGTATCAACATCTCATGTTATACTTTATTGGAAATAAAATGTTCTTCTTTTTCCTTTTTTCTTTCACTGACAACACGAGCGGACTCGTAACCTTTACATAGGATGAACCATACACACACACACACACCACGTTCAAGTGAGACGCAAATGCTGATGCAATGATTGCCGTGTTTGAGTCATTGAGTGATGTTTAGCAGAAATTTATATTCTGATGCTTTAGTGTTGATATAGTGTAGACTACATTGTGTAGTGATGTAAATTGCAATTATATTAATTGCAACAATTTTAATTCCCGGGAAAAAACGAATTCATGGACCCGAAAATTTCGGCCCTAAATCATTTGGAATCCCGGGATGCAAACCCTACTTATGCGATATTTTGTCTGGGAAACAACAGCGGTTACCATCAGAAAAATTGCTACTAGAAACTATCATGAAATCCGTTTTCGCTTAGCACTGTTTGAAATCATGTTCTTCTTGAATGAATGTCTTAGGTGTAATTCGAATCACTATGATTTGCAACTTATCCATTTTCTTTTTCGTTGCTTGTCATTTTTGGAATTTCCGAATTGTAAATAAATTCGTCAGAACGAATTTAAAGCGATCAAATTGGTTTCATTTTAGAATGTCATTTCTCAATTTAGAATATTGCGTTGATGATAATTGATATTCATGACCTCTCAGTAGGTATCACTTTTCTTCAAAGAGAGAGATTGTAGGGACCGTAGTAATATGTTTGACTTGTCTGGTATTGAATAATGAAATAAAAACATACCCATAACAATGGCACAGTACGAGTACATAAATGAAATCAAGTAAACGCACCAATGGTTTTACTATACTTCCCAGTAAACTGTTATTCTACTTTCTTGTGAGCATTTTTAGAGAAAGATAAATATTAAATGAAGTATTCGACGAAGAGTTACAAGTTTGATACAGCGTACGCTACAATTTCAAAACACACGTTTCATGGCTAAGTCAGTCCTTCATACGACGATAATTCAACGACATTTTCAATCCTTTAAACAACTGATGGCCGTCCTCAAATATTACGGCCATTAGCCACCTGAAAATTATGAGCCATAATTCATAACTGGCCGCCTTAAAATATCACGTCCAAATTCGACTGTACGTAGTTTTGAGCGCGGAGAGGGAGTTCTAAGGCCGAGCCGGCCGATTCGCCTTTTAATTCATACTTGATCGACTCTCTCGTCCTTAATTCACCGGCGACACGTCCTTGATTTTCAATTGAGCAGTAAGTTGAGAAAGAAGTTCATGAAACAAGATAAAAGTTGAAGACAATGGTAGGTGCAGAAAAACAGACCAGCAACGTACCGAAAACTGGTGGTCCTTAACATAACAAGAACATTCTATTCCAACAAAAAAAAGGCCTTCGTAACTCTCAGCTCGGGCCCTCGATCATTTTCCCCATGGGAGTGTTAATTCTCATAAATACAATAGTTGTATCCCCCCGACTGGAAAGATATTAGTTGATGAACGAAAAGAACTGTTTGAGCTTACACGAATCTTAAATTAACTGACAGGTGGAATGCTCCTTGAAAGAGATTTTCGTCCGTTGATGACTTTGTCCTAACCCAGAGTAGGACATTCCAAGGCCACACCACCTTCATGACGAGCTGGTGACGTGCAGACCGACGCCCACACATCGCTGAGGCTTCGTCATCTATAAATTAAATATAGAATGTAATTGTGTGTGATAAATCGAAATAAAATGCTCACCCCATTCTGGAAACTGCCTAATTACAATGAAAATGAATAATACTGAATAAGGAATGACAAGAACATTTAAACATCTAAATACGATCGAGATTCATGCCGCTTTTACCTTCACAGGAAAGTTTTCATGAAGTGTTACATTCTAAATAAACGGTGGATAGGCCAGTCAGTCCAGACTTTGTGCAATAATTCCTAACCTCTGAGAGTAGGTACTGCAAAGAGACCCATCAGAGCGTAGTATGTGTTATTCATTCTGGTAATGAAAAGTTTAAGGTGTACAATCACTGACCAACTTTGCATTTTCCCAGTATTTTTCAATAACTTTTTCCATGTTGCCTACTGAATGCAATTGGAAACTGGTATCTTTGATGTCATTTCGGTAATGAATTTTTATGCCTATTCATGAACAAAATCAGAATTTACAATTTATTCCACACACAACATACCTGGAAAGTAATTTCTGGTAATAAATGTAGTGTTATATGTTCCTCATTAGAAGGAAATTCATTTTACAATTTTATATTTACACAAAAACATCAAAACAATTCTAACAAACATTATGAAGGGTGTCGCCTAATGTTTCATTTCAAATTTTACTACTTTTTACGAACTTCAACAGCAAAAAATGACTTCCTAATTTTTACATAATGAATGTTGTCCAAATGTCCAGGATGTAAGAAATCATCCTATAATGAGTAATTTGAGGCAATAATACACGCCTTAGCATGGGTTCAAAAAAATTTCAAGGTGATTAATACATAAAATACTAAGTTAAAACTTATTACTAAATGAAGCATCCAAAGCATAATTGCAAAAAAATACTCATTTGTCTTTACCCCTTCCCAAATGGACCCTAACAAATGTTTGGTAAAGGCCCTGTCTTAACATCTTTCAACAATGAGAGCAACAGCTCATTATTTGCAAGAAAATAAACTGACTGGAAACTAATAGACACTGCGGTATTGTCCAATCCCCTAATAGGAATATATCCCATAAACTGCAGCAAATATCTTATTCTGGGAGAAATGAATTTTTGAAAATCTTCAAACTCTACATACATATGCACTTCACTTTTACTTCTCAGTAAATTATCCCACTTCATAATTTTTTACAATCCTGACAGGTAAAGTTGGCCCCTGAGGCAAATTTCACTACTCCTTACTTCCTTTTTTGCTACTTTTTACTACTTAATAACTACCTAGTAGACACCCTGTTATGGGAATGAAAGAAATGTCCAATGAGCAACATAAAAGATTAGTACTGAATCATAAGAGATACTTCACATTTCATCATGACAGGTTTTAGTTTACTTGAGGCATCAGCATAGGCTTCATTGGAGGAATTGCACGAAAAGAACTTTTGTCTCTAGCTTCAGACTCAAGCAAATCTAGATGGATTTCACCCACTGAGTTCCAAAGTTTTATGGATTGACTCTGTGCTGTTATCAATCAAAGTATCACATATTGAATTTTGACTGTTAAATGAAACAGATTTACTGAACAAGTCAAAAATGTTTATCAGGAAGTAACTAAGAATTGAAGGGAACTAAGAGCAGTTCCCTTTATTTGCATTATTGGATGATTCTGAAATTAAATAATCATTAACACAAGGTTTGGAGACAGTACCAAGTACATCAGGGCAAGTGTGAAAAACTAGATTATTTCTTTTCCAACTTTTCAACCTTACAAAATCTTTCCAAAACATCACGGTAAAAATAGTAGTAAGAAATTCACTGAACTTATTTTTATTGATCCACTGTCAATAAAAGTTAAATTCACTAACTCTGTAGTCTATAAAAAGCATAATTTTGATGTACAAACATCATCTTCAGGCTGAAAATGTACATAAAAAAATTTCCAGTCACATTGATAAAATGTAAATTTGATACTCAAAGTTACATCAGATAGAGTGATAGTATTGCAATTGAGAGCCCTAGAAAATGATTAGAAGCAACATTTTTTCCACGGCAATAAGTACTGGTAAGACTACATCTTTTTACCTTTAATTTAAAACCTCAATTTTTATCTAAAAAAGCTCAACTTTAATTTAACAAACCTCAACTTCAATTTAACAAACCTCAACTTCAATTTAACAAACCTCAACTTCAATTTAACAAACCTCAACTTCAATTTTACAAACCTCAACTTCAATTTTACAAACCTCAACTTCAATTTTA
>JACJUY010001116.1:129635-147634 GCA_014220935.1 Platorchestia sp. MABIK
TTCACAAACCTCAACTTCAATTTAACAAACCTCAACTTCAATTTCACCAACCTCAACTTCAACTCAACTAACCTCAACTTCAATTCAACAAACCTCAACTTCAATTCAACAAACCTCAACTTCAATTTAACAAGCCTCAACTTCAATTTCACAAACCTCAACTTCAATTCAACAAACCTCAACTTCAATTCAACAAACCTCAACTTCAATTCAACAAACCTCAACTTCAATTCAACAAACCTCAACTTCAATTTAACAAACCTCAACTTCAATTTAAAAAACCTCAACTTCAATTCAACAAACCTCAACTTCAATTTAACAAACCTAAACTTCAATCTAACAAACCTCATCTTCAATTTAACAAACCTCAACTTCAATTTAACAAACCACAACTTCAATTAACAAACCTCAATATCAATTTAAAAAACATCAACTTCAATTTGAAAAACCTCAACTTCAATTTAAAAAACCCCAACTTCAATTTTAAAAACTTAACTTCAATTCAAAAAATCTCAAGTTCAATTTAAAAAACCTCACGTTCAATTTAAAAAACCTCAAGTTCAATTTAAAAAACCTCAAGTGCAATTTAAAAACCTCAAGTTCAATTTAAAAACCTCAAGTTCAATTTAAAATCCCTCAAGTTAAATTTAAAAAACCTTAAGTTCAATTTAAAAAGGGTCAAGTTTGATTTTAAAATGCTCCATTTCAATTTTAAAAAGCTCAAGTTCAGCGTAAAAAATGTCAAGTTAATGTGAAAAAGGTCGAGTTCAATGTAAAAAAGGTCAAGTTCAATGGGAAAAATATCAGGTTCAATGTAAAAAGGTCAAGTTCAATGTAAAAAAGCTCAAGTTCAATGTGAAAAAGCTCAAGTTTGATTTAAAAATGCTCAAGTTTGATTTAAAAATGCACAAGTTTGATTTTGAAATGCTCAAGTTTGATTTTAAAATGCTCAAGTTTGATTTTAAAGTGCTCAAGTTAACTTTAAAAAATCTCAAGTCTAATTTTAAAATACATTAGGATCAATTTAAAAAAGCTCAAATTCAATTTAAAGCAATAAATTTTGATAAAAAAAGGTAAAGTTTAATTTATAAAAGGTCAAGTACATAGGCTAGGTAAACCATTTTAGAAAAAAGCTTTTCAAAATTTAACTTTATCTGTTTTAAAATATACTTGACAATTTTAAAATTAAACTTGATTTGTTTTCAATTAAGCTTGAGTTTTTTTAAATTGAACTTGAGCTTTTTAAAAGTAAAATAAGAAGGTGTAGGTAACAGTATTGCGCTAGGTGTAATCCTTAAAATATGTTAATACTGTTACCTAATCATACTACAGTAGTACATATTGCTGTGATACAAATTTAGTTTCTAATCATTTTCTTGTGCTGTCATTTCCAACTTGATAACTTTGTCTGATGTAGCTTTGAGTATTAGATTTGCATTTTATCAAGATGACTGAAAATTTTCTTCTGAACAATTTTAGCCTGAACAGGAATGTTTGTACATCGAAACGTTGCTTTTTATAGACGACAGAGTTAGAGAATGTTTTAACAATTGACATTGTTTCGTAAAAATACGTTGAGTGAATTTATTACTACTTTAACACATGAAGAACCGGAATGATTTGGTAAAGTTTAAAATTATGACAAACTAATTCAAATTTGTCATTAGATTGAGAACTATCTTCTGAATTAATAATGCTCACGACATTCCTCTAATGCTTCTATTGCACAAGCAATCCAGAACATAATTTGAGCTTCTGCAGAGACATTGTAGATAGGTAGTGGCATGTTAGCAAAGGCATATCAGAAAGTAACTATCAGAACAAATAAGTTGCAGTGGGTGTGAGAAAATCCTAAATTTAATTTTTCCCCAAAGATATTGCTAGTGTCCATTAAAAGTTTGATTCAGAAATATACCCCACCTCATCTCTAAAAACACAGCTGAGGTTACTCAGATTAGAATTTGTAATTTCAACACATGTTAAAACAAGATCTTACCAACTTCATTGTTTTTGACTACTCAATTCAGTTGGAAACTGCTCTCTTTGATGCCTTATCTGTAATTACTTTTTATGTCTAAAAATATAATACTAACATGCATGTTTAAATAATTTTGGCCAACAAATATATTACTAGAAAGTAATTTCCTGTGGTGATTACACAAGGTTATAATTTCCACCAGAAGGAAAGTCACTTTGAAAATTTACATTTAAAATTACACTAATCCAAATAATTATTATACCAACATTTTGAAAATTGAATGATCCAATGAGAGACATTACCTTAGTATTCAATGAGTGAGCATTGAATGCATCACATTTCATCAAGATAGAGCTTCCAGAGCTTAACTTAGGCTATTATACATAGCTCTCAATAAATTTTCCCACTCAGAAAACAATTTGCACCATCACAAACACAAGCAAAATTGGCAGTAGTAAGTTACCAAAAATTTCCAGAGAGTAACTATCAGCACAAATAAATGAGGGTAAAAAAAGTATTTTCAATTAAAATTTTGCTCAAACCATGATTTTGTTGGCATGAATCAGCAGATTGATTCAGTAATACACCCATTTTCATCCACACTATTTTAAGAAACGCAGCAGAATTAAATCATAACAGTAATTTTAATAGTACCAAACCACTTTTGTAACTTCTTTATACCTTAATCCTTATTTATCATAGTAGAGTAACTTGAATGGTATCTTTGATGTGTGTACACAAACGCACATATAAAAAGCAATTTTTTCTTGTGAATGCAGAGGGAATAATTTTGGAAACTCACGTTACTAGTAAAACACATCGAAATAAATTAAAATACCACATTAGGGAAATTAGATCTTGGTCCACACATTATTAGCTATGAAGCAATTTCAATGTTTTGACCTTAATACTTTGAAGCAATCTAAACAGTAAACAGCACCAACGCTCAAACTTGACCACCGCAATGAACAACAGCGAGCAATGTGATACCTTGACATTACGTTAAGCTCAAATGCAAGTTCAGAATCACGAAGGTTCCAATAATTTTTCTATGTTGATCAACTGATTTAAAAATCTTTCATTAATAAAGCTGCGAATTTACAAAAGTATGCTCTGAATTTTTTGACATGTTAGATTTTAATCACTTCACGTAAAATCATTTTATTAGAAAAAAAGGTCATTCAGGTTTAGGGTTGTTACAAATACGAACGGGATAAACAATTGTACTCTCGTATTCTAACTCTTTTAAAACGAGAAATATTTCAAAGCCTGAGTTGTAATATGAGTAGAGCCTGATATACATTTTTTTTACTGGAATCAAAATATAATAGTGCATGAATGAGATATTTAGTAGGAATGTTCATATTTTATAAATCTTCCATTATAACCCATAATTTTTTTACTTCACAGTTTCACTTTTAATATGAAGTACAAAGAGTTAAAATTAAAACATTTGAAATCAAATTTAAGACATTTGAAGCATTAGTTGAAGAATTTAAATTTCACATTAAAATGTATAAAATTGAAATGTATAAACATCGTTAAATTATTTGTGAAAATCCAATTGAAATGTCTAAGCTTCGAGTTAAAGTTTTCACTTCCACAATAAACGAGCTAAAGCTCAAATTACATCATGTGAAGGTTAGGTAAACTGATTCATGTAATTTTATTTGACCACGAGTAATACATAACACACTTTTATCTGAATTGTCCTTGATTAAACTTAGACATGGGCTATCTATCATTGCCGTTAATATCAAATTATGAAGTATGGTCTGAAAAACAACCGTAGTTTTACCGTTGTTTTTCTACGGTAGGAATGACAGTCAGAAATCGACGGTAAATAACGGTCATCATCATCGGCGGGCATTTTTAGCGTCTAAAATTACCGTTGATCACCGGTAATATATATACACCGTCGGAATACCTCGATAAACGATGAAAACCGATCATAATTAATGTTTCGCAGACGAAAAAATTCGGACTGGGTATCTCACATTTCTCAATTTGTCATGTCCCAACCAATCTTGTGCTAGCCTAACCGCTCTTTACCAATTATAAGCTACACTTATTCATTCTCATGAATCGAAACCCTACCTCAAATTTTTATTTAGCCTATGGCACATGAAGAATAAAGAAAATTTCCTAACAACATTGAGCGATAACTATGGCACCGTTCAAAACTCACACTGCTTCCTTTTTTTTCCATAAGGAATCACCTAAGGGGTAGCTTGCTAAGAAACAGTGTAGTCTGTAGTGCGGATATCTTCATACGTCTAATGAGATGCCTTTGATTTTAACAACGCTAAACAAATTTTCTCTTCCGAAGTTAATGGAAGCGTGATCTTTGCCCACATAATTCCTGAAAGGGTTTTTGTTTAAAAGGTCATCCTAGTCTTAACAATGTAACATTTATTAAGACACTTACATTCTCTTCCGCCATATTGGAACTTGTTTATTACACTGACTCTGTCTAGGGCACTGACCTCTGAATCTGGATTTAATATTTCTTCCTACGAGATTTATGATTTTTTGTTTTTTGTAATACACACAGACTTTTATTGCCGTATCTGGATCTTCAGGTCTAAGAAAGGTTTTGACAATGTTCTTTATGATTCGTTAATCAATATTTTAAATATTGTGCACTCGGTTTACTTAAAGTTTATCAATATGAAGTTCATTTAAGCTTAGGATTATTGTTAGTGTCTAGGATTCTGTTCAAAAAGTTAGTAAAATTGTGGTCAATCTGAGAACTAAATACAGGAAATTATTATTGACTGGCATCGCTTAATTCCAAGCATCTTGGAATGATAACAAGCTAAGCTGCTGCACACTTTATAAGCTCTATTTATTAACACTTAGCCCTCGACGTGTACCGCTGGTGGTAACGGCGAGAATTCTTGACATGTTTCTTTTCGACCAGTTGCCACAAACTCAATATTCATAAATACTTAATCAGAGTTGAATACAGAAACGACCCAGTTAATTATTCGCAATTTTTTAAAATTGCTTACTACAATTGACTTTGAATTTGAGTTGAAAATTGAACTTCACTCTCACGCAGAGGAGTCAACATGTTAAAGTATGTATATCACCCTTTATGTATGCTCTCAGAACATAGCAATCATAATTCATTGTTTTTTGAGCGTTAGATGGCATGTCAAACACTGACCATTGAAAATTACTCTGAGGCAAGATATGTAAAAGCTGCAGTTCCCCATGCACACCCAACTAGGACGAAAAATTTAACACCGATTGATCTGTCAACAAATTGTTTAACATCTCCAACTGCTCTACACCGTCTATTTCAATGAAAATATCATTTACCTACATACAGTGCAATATCAGCTTTGCAGGCGCAGTGTCGTACTAAGTAGCAAGGGAACGAATTCGTCGGATGAACGTAGCAAATATTTCTGCGGAATGTACAGTGTTATAACTTTAATCAAAGTCTTGGTAACGGAGTAGGTTCCGGTAGGAATCTAAGTTACTTTAGGCCTTAATGGACGTCATTGTGGTTTTGATGAATTTTGACATTACTGTAAGTACCCAGGTTGAAAGTGCCTTTCTAGTTTTTAAATTACAGTTATTTGGAAAAGTATTAGAAGTAGGTACGAGTTCGTCTGGTTTTTTTCAGCTTTTTCTTTGGACGTCGTTGTAAACGATCAAACTTAGAATTACTTATAGGTGTTTGATCTAACTTCTACTAATAATCGTCTCGTTCATGCTACGCAGTAAACCTCAAAACGGTATAATAGCCCCTTTGGGTGTCAAGTCCTCGTATATGAATCTACCCGTAAATGATACTATCAAAATAATTTTAGTTTGCGTATGCCATAGAGAAGACCTTCTTCCACCTAATCTTATTTCTATTAAAAGAGCTCCTTACAATCTGCACAATAACTGAAGCCCTATTTAGACAAGTAGATGGCGTTGCTGTGGGTTCCCTTTACACAATTTAAAATCAATGACATGTCGCCGGTGAATTAAGGATGAGACAAGTCGACCAAGTATGAATTGATGGCGAGTCGGCCGATTCGGCCTTATAACTCTCTCCCCGCGCTCTTAGGACGTGATATTCTAAGCAGGCCAGTTACGATTTGTGGATTCGAAATTTTTAATAGCCGTAATTTTTGAGGACGGCCATCCGTTGTTTACAGCCATCCAAACATCATTGAATTATCGCCCTATAATGCACAGACGTAAGCCATGAAACGGGTGTTTTGACATTTTTGTGCACAATGTGTCAAGCTTGAAACAATGTTTGGTATATTTTTTCATTTCCATACTTTTCCAAAAATATTTACAACAATGCAACTGAAGACTTCACCGTGCTGTACAATAAATGCATTGGTGCGTTTACTTGTGTTCATACATGTATTTTCACCATACCTTTGTTATGGGTTTGTTTATATTACATTTTTCAATACCAGACAAGTCAAACATATTATTAGTCCCAGCAGGATATCTCCCTCAGAATAAAAGTCCTACTTAATGAGAGGACATGAATATTTATTATTATCTACGCAAGAATTCAAATTGAGAAATGAGATTCAAGAGCGAAATCAGTTTAATCACTTTTCAGTTTTAACACATTCTAATGAATTTAATTATCACTTTATAATTTTATACCACATCCTTTTTTTTTATGATTAAGATATCGCGATGTTGACAATGCTAATTATTTCATGACGTTCATAGCTTTCAAACAATGGTAAGCGAAAAGGTTTTTATTCTGATAGTTGTTTATAGCAATTTTCCTGATGTTACCCACTGTAGCGGGTCACGAAATGTAAAGGAAATGAAATGTTCTAAACGAAATATCGCATGAGTTTGTTAAAATTTTGCTAATTACCTTGGAGAGAATTACATACGGCTGTAAGGAAATCTTATATTCTTATAAGTAATCATATTAATTCCCGTTTGAAAAGTAAAGTAAAAGAAATCTAAATTTTCATAGTTTGCAATTCAAGTAACATTGTTTTTCCAGTTTCTACATGATTTCTTTGATTCCCGAGGCAGTCGTGCGAAGCTGAAGTTTGCACTCAAGATATATGAGTGTTGGTAACATGGAAATAATACATAAAACATTGATGTAACACTATTTCTTCCGTTCTGATGACATTGTACAAATGAATATTCGTTAGAAAGAGAGAGAGTTGAGATAGGAGTTGAGACACTATATAACACTCTTGCCCTGTAAATATTATACATGCATTTTAAACATACTTTACATACCACTGCACTTAAAACGAAAACTAAAGATCGGGTATTATTTTAACTCAATTTAAAACAATGGTTTAATCATCAACGAAATATACTGAGATGGCACATAATAAAAAACATGTCTGAAAAAGAAGTTCGCAAGTGATTTGCCAGGAGTTCGGTAAACATGAGATCCATGAAATATAGAACATCGTCTATCAATCGAAGGCCAGTCGATGACCAATCTACAAATTACCCTAGCCTTGTCAGTTTGAATTGAAATTGAAAACAAAAACGTATAATGTATTACACACTTATTTCTTTGCACGAACACGTGAAATATTTGCAACATTTTTTAGCCAAGTATGATGTACTCTTCTAGAATTTTTTTCTAACATTCAAACGAATGTTTTTTTCGAATGTGACTGTGTGATTCGCGATCAAAAAGTGGTCTAGAAATTTTATTCATTGCAGTACAGATGTTTGAACGTTCCATGTGTTGGCAAATTTAGATTTTACTGGATGAAAGTTCTACAACGATTTTGTGTCGATTGACCGTTACTCTTATCCTTAGAACTTTCTCGTCGATAGGAGAGTTCAAGCTGAGTGTTATTTTTTAAATTCAATTATGTTGTAAGGACATTGGTCCGACTTCCTTCTTGTAAAATTCTACTGCTTAGTCACTACCTCGGAGCTCGTAGCGTTGTATCGCATATGCTTACCGCCCCGCACTACAGGTGAATATCGAATGAAATGGTTCAGTGTAAAGTGTACTTCTGCGATTTATCTGTGTTCACAATACTCCGTGTAATAGTGCAATGTGTTGTAGTTGACATTTTCGACGCTCTACTTATTTTTTCCGCTAGTCATGTTTAATTTCTTTTATTAAGAGTGGTTTCCGTTTGTCTGCCCAACAGGTCAGATCGATGACACTGCGCCTTAATGCTAACCCGGCTTTTGGTGTCTTGCTGCTATTAACTCTTATTCCAAAACCACCCATTTGTGTCCTTTAATATAGTCTTTCTCTTCGTCTTAATGCATAATTTTTTTCTTCTTTGTTGTTCAAATGTAATTTTTGTGTCCGAATAAACGTCATTCATACTGTTGAATAAAATAGTAGGACATTAGCAGCGTTCTTTCACCTGCCACCTAACCTATGCCGATCCTGGATGCCCTGACATTTGTGAGGGTTGTTTTTTAGTGGTATTTATATTAAAGTACTCAGAATAGATTGCTCTTTCATTATATTTATTGATTTCTGTGGTCGAAATAAACAAAATAATCCCGTGAGCAGTACCGTAGCCTAGCCACACCTGCTCACCTCAGACAGTACACCCGGTAGCGCTAGTGTCAAAGGCTAGTCGATGCCCCTCTCCTAGCATGATCACCTGTGCTGCATGCCAGATACCGCCAGATCTTGCATACACCTGCGATGCATGCCAGATACCGCCATTGTACAGATCATTCTCTATCGAAACTACATGTTTATTAGGATAAAAAGACAAAAATATTACGAATTGAACAATTATATATTGATGTCGTAATTTTCGTCATGATATGTTGTGAGAATTTCATTTGTATTTCATTCTTTTTGTTGAATATAAATGATAGATATCAACAGACAGAACTATAGAGATAATGAACGAACAAACTTGGAGAGTCGGTAGCTAAACACACACATTTAAAGACTGTCTTCATTTTGTGTTACAAAAATTCGTCGTCAAGCAAAGTGAACAATATTTTTGTTCAAAAAGCTGTCGTTGCTTAGTTATTACATAATTAAGTTAGTAATGCAATGTTCCTCGATCTCCTGCCGATTTCAACATTTTAGTCTCGGTTCAACCCCGTATGACCTCCGAATTTTAGAGTACTTGCATATCTTCAAGCGAAACCCTCATTTGAACAATATGGACAGTTCGTACTCTTTGCGAATAGTGAATAGGTAGATTCCTCGTCAGAACCAGCCTTATTTCATTTCATACTTATGTGTCACATGTATTTTTTCTGTGCTTCTGTATTTCATTCTTTGTTCTTGTCCGTCTCATACCTTCTATGTTTACTTTCATTATATATTTTTAGCACCTGCAATTCATTTTGCTTTGATCTTATATTTTAGACGTAATTATTTTGTTTTTCGTGTGTACTGATGATGGAGCTGGAGTCCGAAACGTTTTCTTAGTAAAAATGATAAATTGTATCGTAATTTCCTTTGTTTATAAGTTTCTGATGAGATTGCAATTAAAGCAAACCACTGACGTGTTCAGATACATTAAATTAATATAATTACAACCTGCTGGCTGAAAACTGTACGGAGACAATGCTAGTTTGTGCAGGATGTTTTACGACGAGAGGTACACAATTTCACAAGCAGAATATGCCCAGATGAACAGTTTTCCCTATGAAATTTTGAGAACACTTTTGGGTTTGTGAGATATTAGCATTTTATTGTTTTAAAGTATGAAATTTGATGATACAATTACTCGCAATATTTAGTTTGAATTTACGTTACAAACACTTGTCGTCTTATCCAAATAAACGTGTCGTTTCGATAAAGAACGATCTGTAGAACCACTGGAATGGCGGTATCTGGCAGCCATCACAGGTACAGGGGTGGTGGTGGTGTGTGGGATGGTGGCGGTGATGGAATGGGAGCATCGACTAGCTATTGACACGAGCACCACCCGGTCCAGCTGAAAGTGCACGGTCGAGCTTGGTAACCGCTCGTCCTCTCAAGCTTGCTGCTGTCAGTAAGCTTCTCTCGTGCTCAGGCCTTGTTTCACCTAACCGAGCACTCTCTGCGTGAGGCTCCAGCTGATATAAAGTCACACAGATCGAATCTAACGCAGTTCAACTGCACGATAACGCCGAGGTCAAAACGCACGTAATCTACCTCACCTAATAGCCACCGCTTCAGCACTGGGTCCACGCTGTCACAGAACACTTACATAAGAAGAATTTCAAAACTACGGTGGAACCCAAGCCCGCTCTAGACAAACGTACGCACGCACGCCAACCAATCAGCTTCTAGCAGCCATGACTTGCAGCTGACGTCATTAGTGCCAAAGCTTTCAATTGTTGCGTATCCAGGCTTAATTGTGATACTCGTTTGGATTGAAGGTCTAATTTTCATGCTAAAGTTATAATGGTTTCTGGGCGTAGTAGGGATAGTGAAAGCCTAAATAGTGAATTGCGGTTATATTGACAGTACATTTTTTATTATTTCATTCACAATACATACACGTAAATGCGCATTCATGTACATATCTACAATTTATATTTCGAGAGTCACCCGCAGTTAGGTTAAATTCAGGTCCTGAATGTGGTAAAATAATCAAAAAGTGCAATGAGCTCAGCAGAACATTTTTCTGAATTTTTTTTCGGAATCGAACACCAAAGTGTTGTAGGAACGCTCTCGAAAACGATTTGGCATGTGTTTACAAGTTTGCATCTCACAACATTTTGCGCACGTTTTTTGCAAATTACAGATTTTCGTGTAGGTTTTCGTTAATTTTTAAGGAACATAAAACATTTCGTGAATTTCAACGTTTTCTATTTGATCAACGAAAGACTTTGTCTCTCCAAGTTTTCGTCTCAATTTGCTATGACCATCAACAGGGGAAGTCGATGTATTTTAGAAAATTTTATGCAAATAATTGCGCGTTGCTAATATATGGAACAATTATTTGCAAATGATTTAGAACATAAAATTCGAAAAAGACATGGCGATGTCATAAATTCTCACGCTATTATTTTATTGGAACAATTAATAATGAACTAAAACGCATCAGGCTAACAACCAAAGACAACCTGTAGTAAGTTTCATCCATGCGCCAACATCCCCAGCAGCAAAATTTTTATCCGGAATTTTCCATCTGATAACTAATGATGCACCGCAAAAATTGATTAGTAGTGTCCAAGCAAAATTGTATTTGAAGGAAATATAGCACACAAAAAATAACATGCAGGTTTTCCATGATACAAGGAGTTGTCCAGGTGTATACCACCTGAGCTTTGGTCTACACTTGATACTGAAAATTTTAAACGAGGAAATTAACCCGTCGCGACGGTCGTGCAAGTAAATTAACCCGTCAGTAACGTCGTCGCGTCGCTTGCAAAATTATCTGAAGCTTCCGGAACTTGTCAGGAGTCAAATGCATTCAATAGAATCATGAAATAACCGCGCTGGTCAGTGGGATCTTTTCCAGATTAGCCCCGCCACTAATCCAACACATATCTTCACCCACTTGTAACTTTCGAAATAATGCACCTATCGACTGCAAATTGCTCTCAAAAGAAAGGTTAAAACATTAAAGGATTAAAACGAAAGAATGTTTTATACTTCTTTTGAGAGTAATTTGAAGTCGAAAGATGCATTATTTCGAAGGTTACAAGTGGGTGAACTTATGTGTTGCATTAGTGGCAAGGTTTATCTGGAAAAGATCCGGTGAGTAGAACATCGATGGGATCATGTGTTGCGTTGGCGGAAATTAAATTTCAATCATTGGAAATATGAATAAATGCGTAACTCACTTTCAAGCCAGTTTCAGAAACGCTACGTGGAAACATGCATTCACAGCTCACAGCCCCCCTTGCCGACGATATACCTATTGCGATTTTTCAATATAAGAATGGTGTCAACAGAATTACTAAATTCTCAATGGAATTTGAAACCAATAGATGCATCCCTCATCTAATAGTTCTCCCTACTGAAGGCAGGCCGACGTTCAAGGTGTACCGAAACCCACACTATCAAAGCTACTTAGATTCTTTCACATGCCAGCCTTTGCTCTAAAAACAAAAGCATAGTCAATTATTATATAAGTTAGTTAAAGCCTTCCTAACCACAACAAAGGTGTTCCAAAGAGAGGAATGAATGAGGACATGTACACGGAAGTCTATGCACACAATGTGTGCTCTCACACGGGCCTTTGTTGTGCTGTCACACGAATGCTGCTGTGCCTTAGAATAATGTGTACGTGATGAATTTTCAGCAGTCTTTCGAGCTTTCTGCTACCATCACTCACTCTACTCTGTCCAATTCTGACTTGTAACTTGAAGAACCCTTCCTGTTACAATTCACAGACACTTCAATGAAGTATGAACTCAGTGGTTATTTCAACACGATCGGCCTGTGTTGTTACCCTCCATGATGCTGAAGAGCATTGTTAGCTGGTCACTGGTGGCACGCTTAATTGTACAAGTGGCAGGCCTCGATGCCCCAGGAGTGGCAGGCCTCGATGCCCCAGGAGTGGCAGGCCTCGACGCCCCAGGAGTGGCAGGCCTCGATGCCCCAGGAGTGGCAGGTCTCGACGCCCTAAGAGGGGCAGGCCTCGATGCCCCAAGAGTGGCAGGCCTCGATGCCCCAGGAGTGGCAGGCCTCGATGCCCCAGGAGTGGCAGGCCGCGATGCCCCAGGAGCGGCAGGCCTCACAGCATCAAGAGCAAGATATTCAACACTAGCAGCTGATGGACAAATACAGGAAGAAATTAAGAACAGTGACAAATCATCTTTAATAAAATTGAAGCACACTACTCAATAAGTCGCACTTCCAGCAACCTTAATTTGTCCTTTGCTTAAGGCTCCACCACCATGGCATGATTTCACAGAGCAAGTAAAAAGGAAATGAGTAGTATACTTATTTGGGCTAAGTACTATTCAATGTAAATCCCCAGGAGTGTACGTCATTTGGCTCCTAATAAATAACCCATATAATCTGGCATTGCTTGTGAATTATCCATACGCAATGTATGGCTCAGGGTGTAATGGCTCCTCCTTCATGAGTCCCACACCGTTTTAAAAACACAAGCCTTTGAGATATCAGAAATAAGTTATTTTTGCCCCTTCAGATGCAAATTAATCGTTTGCAATAGATCTTATAATTAAACTAAGTTATCCTATAACCCAGCTTCTATCCTTTGTACTTTGTGAACCGTTGCACAGATCCTTCAGAAATTTTCACAGCTGACACTCAAAAATATAAAAAATCTAATCATGCATAAATGAAAAATTAATTAACATGTTATTGACTATCACATCCTATTAGGGCTATTAGGTGCAATGTTAATGAATGTTTTAAAACAAAATATTTGCTGTTTCTTTTTTGACAATAACAGGGCACATAGGATTTCTTTCAAAAACGCTGTTCATTGTTCAGCACATTAGAATACAACAAATTTTGGATATAAATGAATTAAAAACAACCCATCATTTCCTACACGGCATTTTTTAAAAGTGACATTTCTTAAGTATGTAAAGTGGTGTACAATAAATTAGTGTGATTTTCAATTTTAACATGATATGTTTTTAAATGCACTTCACTTTTTCAATGCGTAAGTTTACTAATTTCAATGAGAACATTTTATATCTCAGTTTTCTTTATTCATTTTAACTGGTTTTCCATTCATTCAATTCAAGTCAAATTTCAATTTGAGAGTAAAGTTCATAATAATGGAAATTCTATTTATCCTGAACAAAATTTGTCAGAAAGACCTCTTGATTATGTTTTTTCACCTTGAATTATCTAAGGCAAATTCAATCTAAACTTTGTATGGTCATCTATGGTGGCAAACTCTGAATGGCTGCCTATTGTGAACAACTTTGTTTGATCACTTTTCATTGCATTAAAAGGCACCTTTGAAAGTAACCAGATTTAAGACAAGATGTTGACACACTCAAACCTGAATCATTCATTTTACTGCAAAGTAAAGTCAGAGTAGGTACACAATTATTTCTATACAAGCCTACCTAAGTGCAGAAGCCTGCATGATTTTTTTTATAATTTTAATTAAAGCCATGACCAATAGGAAAATAACAGAAGTTTAAAAACAGAACAATTTTTGAAATGGATCATGCAGGATTATTCAGAGAAATCATGACAGCATAATGATAACTCTACGTAATAGCTAACCATAAATAATTTTTGAAAATCTTATAATTAGTCACATCACTTTTACTGAGCTAAACAAATTATACATGGAAAGTTAAAAATTATTTACAATCCACTGAACTGAAAAAACTTAGATAAAAGACAATGGATGTACGTTCGAAGCGTGTAACAGTCACTTATTCAAAATAATACTAATGAGATAGTTTGTTGTGTTAATTTAATATGAAACAAACAGTTAATGCAAATGTGAAATAAATGGGAGTACAGCCAATTTGTGTTATTTTAATTAGCATTTATTTACTCAATTTAAAAAAATTACTTATAGAATGGCCTATACCTAAATTGGTCAATGTTGAATTTATGCCTTTCACGGAAATTGAAAATTCCGTTTAGAAGAATCACTAAATGAACCCATTTAAAAACGTTTTCCACGAATGACATTCTTCTCGCTGATGCGTTATTTTCGAGTTATTTAACTTTGAAGTTATACGAACGTCGTATATAAAAGTGAAGGAACGGACACGTAAATATGGTGTAATACGGTATTAACGTAACGAACGGTGAGGTTAGGGAATGGTACGGTAGGTTAGTTGAATAAACTAACCTAAAATAACATAAATCAACCTAAAATAGCTTACCTTAACTCACCAAAACCGAGGCTGTCAATTTTCGGCCAAGAAGTGGGAGTGTCCCGTCAGAAAAGTGGGCGTAACCCAACAATGCGGTGACCAAGCAACCGATCATATGATGTTATTCCTATCTGAACGTAATTATTGTTATATCTCGAAAATAACGCATCAGCGAGCAGAATGTCATTCGTGTTAAACGTTTTTAAATGTGTTCCTTTAGCGATTCTTTGGAACGGAATTTTTAATTTCAGTGAAAGGCTTAAATTCAATGTTGACCACTAAATTTTGCAGAAAACGAATATGATAGACTAATCTTAGTGTCGATTAAATTTTTGGGTTATCTAATATTTTCATTATTTTAGTATCACTACAAATATTATATTTTGCCATGCTTATATTATTGATAATAAAAGTTGAAGCACATTTAAATATTTTCCTTCATCTACTCCATACTATTTTGGGTCAATTAAAAAGCTATTCTTTTTTGCAAACAATGGGTACTTAGATACTCATTATTAATTTATGAAGCTTCAATTCAGTGAGTTAATTGGGAAAAATGATGCAACTATAAGTTTTACATTACCTTGGTCTTGAAGAGCTCTTCAAGGAACTGCCAAGATTTAGAAATCTTTCTGGCATTTCTGAAGGGAGACAACATGAATTTATAGTCTGAACGACAGAATTCTCTGCACACACTCACAAGACCTTTTCGGTATTTCGGATATATTATTCATCTTAAACGTTGCATTGCAACACGGTTGAATTTAATCAAACATCGAGCACTTTTTTAGGCGTACGCAAGAAGCCATTTTTACTTCTGTAGCAACGTCGCAAATCACAACCGCACTAACCGTAAACAAAGTCACGTGACGATTTTTGATCACGGGAATATTTCTTGGCTCTGTTATTGGCCAATTCGCATCTACGTCATTGGTGCCAGAGCTGAAACTCGCTTATGATGAGTTGGGATCTTCTGGTATATGATCTGTGACGATCTCAGCCGTCTCCTGACAGCCAGCGAGATCGCTGTCTCACTTAGCCGGTGCGCACACTTTCGCAGTGCCCTCTCGCGGCAGCAAACACATTTTCTTTGGTATTCAAAAAATAGACTTACTGGAAAGTGACTTTTTGAGAAAAAATTGGATTATTGGTAGAAGCAAGTTCTATCGAATTAGATATTTGACTGAAGACCATGAAGAAAAGTACGGTGGCCAACTGAAGGAAATGTTACAAACTTGCCCGTTACCTGAAAGAAAACTGCTGCAGGGGCGAGCTGGCTTCCTTACACCTTCGAACATAGCCGGCCTATCAAGTAAGTATTTTAAGCGTGTGTGAATAGTTGTCGTTTTGAGTATTGGTTATTTTGTAATATATATAGCCTATATCGAATATTTCCATGTTTTCAATTACTTGAGTTTTAACCCATTTAAGTGCATATTAAGTAAAGAGTTTGTGGGGCAGTTGAAAAATGTTTGAGAAGACTTATAAGACTACTAAAGAATCGAGTCTTGTGAACCGACGATACAAGGGACTACGCTACAAAGTTAAAAATGCGTCTGAATGTTTATAAAATCAAAAATAGGGTGATAGCACTCGGTGTTATTGTTAGAGTTTCAAAGAAGAGAGGGACTGTATTAGTGAGCAGACGCGGTGAGAGATTTTTGTCGAGAGGTGGACAACTCGTTCCCCACCTCAGGTAATTGGGGGAATGGTGCGCAAATTGTTTTGTCATATATGCCGCCCTCTGTTGATGTTTCTCTACCCAAAATCATATTTTTATGTTACTTTAATCAATGTTGAGGATAGAAAAAGTTGAGCTTTAAAGTACTGTGGTATCAATTACAGTAATAAACTTTTTTATACTTTATGCTAACAATATACTTAATTTTATAATGTATTGGGACTTCCCCCTTCTTGATATACTTTAGAGGATCTTTTATTGCTAAACCTTTTTCTCCAACACATCTCGATAAGAATTTGAAGGAGTAGTTTCTTCTTGAAAATGTTATTTCATAATTATAGCAGTGAATGTATAATTTTACATGTGCTTCTCCTTCAAAAGAGTGTATATAATTGTAATTGTAATTTCGTGTAAACACAATAGAATATGAACACATTATTACAACGACTTCCATTTATGGTTGCCAGTTCAATTTCTACTAAAAAACTCCGATTAGTTTGTTTGCAATAGATGCTGTAGAATTAAATTCAACATTGCTTTAAAGAGCTTCCCTCTTTATTCAATTGAACATACATGATTTGTCATAACTCCCCGTAACAAAGCTTAACTTAACCTTGCTCTACCTGTGGCCTACTTTTTAGCATAAAAACAAATGAAAATGTCCTGCAGGAAGCCTAAATACTTTTCAACATTATAATTTAGAGGTTACCATTTAAGCAGTCATCCACACTAGCACTAATAGGGGTGGAATTGTTTACTTTCTATCGGAAAATTTGATAAATCTTTATTGTAAAGATTTTAATTAAGAGGAATAAAGAAGCTTAGCAGTCAGGAAAAATATGCTACACGTCCTTCCCTTGACTAAACTGGATATATCTCATACACTCGTTTTTACTTTTTGAAGAAACTTTTCATCCGAGGACCCTGAGCCAAGTGCTCAACCTGTCTCAATTATGACAACTGATAAATTCGTTCCCGACGTAGCCGGTATGAATTACGTTCAGATGACGTTATTTCGTTTACATTGATATGTGAACTTCGTTTAATTTTGTTTTGTTTATGAGTCCTTGCACCAAAACAAAATTTATTTCAGTGTATGTTGAGTGCTTATTTACTTTAGGTATTGCTAATTTTATTCGAGATATTTAGGTGGTAATCTCTATTTCTGCTTTTTTTTTGTTAGTTGTGAAAGCTGTGTGTGTAAGTTCATACTCTACGCCATCGCTAGTGTTTATTTTACAATTGACGAAATCGGTAGGAGGGCTCTGCCGAGGTATGTGATTCAGTTTTCATCAATGGTATTCGATTTTACATCAACAATTAAGTAAATTCTGTGAAAAGTTGTATTATAATTGATAGAAATGCAATCTTCTCATGGAACTCACAAGGACATCTACTTCCATAAAAATCTAGTTCCACGTCACTAAACGAAACAATTCGAATATATTTAGGCTTAGTTCATTACTTAAATGCACATCTTCTCTCTTCAAATTAGGCATTTTAATCTAAGATAACTGCAGCATTGATGCTTCTAAGCTTGAGAATGAAAAGCGAGGGGAAAATCGCTACACGTAAAGTCATCTTTATTAAAAATGATAAAATTGTTCACGTTGTGATACA
>JACJUY010001116.1:151540-162976 GCA_014220935.1 Platorchestia sp. MABIK
CGGAAGCTAGATGCAGGAGCACGAGACTGGTGCTGAGATGTGACTTGAACGAGGACGAGGGCTTGAATGAGAGAGGGCCTTGTTGGGGTCGCCTTATGTAGGCCTCGAGTGCAAGCCTTGAGTCCGGGCGTGAGTCCTGAATGGTCGCGAGTTTGCGGGCCTGTGGTGCTGGAGGCAGGAAGCCGTTGTAGCTTACGGGCACCTTTTCTCATAGTCGGGAGGCGGCTTCTCTCAGGTCCCGTGTTTGGTTGACTAGGCGCTTCGGGCCCGGAGGTGCTCTGGAACGGATGCGTTTGTAGTCTGGAGGCAGCTTTTCTCAGGTCTTGTGGAGGTCCGAGGCTTGCCGCTGGGATCACCACACAACTATTGTATCTACGGGAACTAGCGCTATTGTATCCATGGGAACTAGATTTGAAAGCACGAGCAGGACAGGTAGGGCTTCCATTGGTTGAAATAATAGAGCCATTTGTTTTGTTACGGAACCTCTTTTCCCGGTTCACTGATGACCTTTTTTCAGAAATTTTTACTTTCTTCTTCAACTTTTTTCTTATATCATAAATTTCTTCCTATCGTGTTGTGCCTGTGCACAAGGTTTGTAGACGCGCTTCGGTCATAGTGATTCTCCGTTTCCTTAAACTAGCTTACATGCTAATTCTAGCTTCGAAATTCCTCAAATAAAGGATCTATTTCAATCGATTATTTTATTCATACCTAGCTTTTGTGGCATTTCGACTTATGGCAACTCGCCGTTAAGAACGAGTGTCCATAAGCCCTATTAAAACATGTTCCGCTCTACGGCGATACGTTCGTACCAACGAAGAGCGCGGAGAACTAGTTTTTTCTCTCACACGACTGAATACATGGTAAAGCGGCACACAAACGGATTGATGTAAATGCTCTTATCTTAAGTTAGCATAATTTATGTGTGTAAGGGCATATTTTTGTGATGTATAGGCCTAAGTCCCGACATGTACCAAAACCTGTTTACGAAAGTCCATAAGAACGGAACGCGTTCGTAAGCCGAAGACCTCTGAATGTTTGCATGTATAGATATATATATAATTTGACGTTCAATTGAACCCTCGGCAGCGCATAACCATGATTATCGTTTCTGAACGATCCTCATATACATATTCATTTGTGTACATATAAATATAAATTTGGGGGTAGGTCAGAGGCGAAAAATCTCGGCTGTGCGCGGCCGAGAGTTTTCTTAACGGTAAATTTAAGGATGGCCAGCCGCGAATCATGAACGTATCGCCGGCGAAATCGGACGAGCAGGGACGTAGAATACATGATCATCGCCGTTGGCCGCCGACTCATCTGGAATAAAGAGTTCGTCCTTAATTTTGCTTTCGATTCGGAGGCGATTTACTGATGATACGTCCCTTAGGTTCTCCCTTGCACGGCCATAACACATCGGCGATCCGTTCTAGATTTGCAATTGGGTAGGACCCAAGTTCACCAACTTCTACGTGCCCTACGTGAAAAACCTGGTAGTTAAAACACTATACATGTTAAGCCGTCATTGTACTGCAGATACGTCGATGATATTTTAATTGAAGTAGAAGGTGTAGAGCAGTTAGAGATGGTAAAAAAATTGATGACAGAGAGATCGGTGTTGAATTTTATGTTCGAGTAGGGTGTGCATAAGTAACAGTCATTTTTAGATTTCATGATTAAAGCTTTTCATGGTACTTTTCAATGGTACGTGTATGTCAAAGCTTCTCATGCTAGAGAAACCATAAATTCTGATTACGATACTCCGGAAGTATACAAAGAGGGTGTAAAACGTACTTTAATAAATAGCGCTTTTATAGTGTGCGATAGCTGGGCTAATTTTTATTCTGATTTGCTTAGAGTTAATCGCTGGCCGGTCGCTAACACTATCTCTTGTGCTTTGATTGGTAAAACTATTGCTAACTTTTAGAATCGAATCCTGAGCAGTAACACTAATCCTCAGCTTAATAAATGTTAAATTAATTTATTTCATGAACCGTATGCTCAATAATTACAAAATTGATGAACTAGCTGGAGAGAAGAGCAAAACAGCATCGTTATTCATTCAGCAGCATCTTCAAGCACTTCAGAGACGATCACCAAAAAGAACCACCCAACTTGAATGCATTTCTTCCAGCTTTCAGCATAATGCACACCTACTCCGACGCATCATCAGTAAAATTGCAGAAGCCTTAGAAATCAGAAAGCATGCACCGATAATAAATGTAAAGTACAACGAATTTTCCAACTACCTAAACTTGTTCACATAGATAAAACATGCCGAGCACAGGAGAGTACTTGAGCAATCGTCAAGAACTCACGCCGCCAGTCTCATGCCAGGCTTCGTCCAGTGCACTTCCCTCTTCTTGTCTGCTCCGTTCATCGAACTAGCTTCCTAAATTTTACCATGAACTTTTGTTTGTAATTGTTTAGCATTGATGATAGAGACTCTATGACTTTGCACGTTCAGGTTCAGTTAGTTTTTTTTGTTTTGTTTTGCAGAAATACCTTGATGATGACGACAGTAGAAGGTCGAAACGTCATTTTTCACTTGGTGTGCTCAGATTTTTTCTCTAGAGTTGTTCTTTTTAAAATTTCCGATTGCCTAAAATGTGATTTTAGAGAAGTGGAGAAATTGTTAAAAACTAATGTGAAAGAAACCTTAAACAAAAAAATGATACAAAGTTTTGATCAAGAAACTACATTGATAAGAAAATCGTGAGAGTGATGGAATTCGCCTGAGATAAGTGGCAGGGAACATAGAAAGACCAGATTTAGTGGAATATTTGTTTGAGAATATACAGTGCAAAAACAGAGATAGAGAGGAGAAATTTCATGAATTAGTTGATGGGAGCGTAGTTAATCGAAGGATACAAATTGAAAGCGGTTGCGGACCATTGGGAAGATTATCTTTAAATTAGAGTAATCGAAAAAATACACATGAGAAGACGAAGTTACACGTGAGGAAATTTAAAAGTTTTGAAAACGAGCAAATTTGACAAAGCTTTCCTCGAGTTACATAAGTATGACGGTGAGGGTGTGTTTCGCATGTTAATATCTTCGTGTGACGAGTTATGGAGTAGTAAAAGAACATCAGGTGATAAAAAATTTTAAAATTTCCTGGTGAAAATTGTTATTGTTCAATAATACTCACCAGATGGTCATAAAAATGTAGATGAACAGAATACCATTAATCTATTGCTTAAACTGACACTGTGAGTGAGATTTTCCGTTCTATTATAAGCAGAATGAGACGTGAAGTGGGACAACAGGTCGTGGTTTGTGAACAAAAGATGTTTTAGGAGAAGCAGATGCGGGGAAGGCGATCGGTATCTTTAAGAAAAATATATGATAAAATGAATAGAGAGACAGTAAATATTTAGCTCTCTTTGAGATAGTGATATGACAGAAATAATTATTTGAGGCCTTTTGACGCCCTCCGAAAAATTAGTTTAGTGAAAATTTGTGAGAAATCTACACGGAATTACAAAGGCAGTCTACCGGTAAGGCAAATTGAAAACTGGGCAGGTGGAAGTGCTAGATTTTTGAGCCAGGATTGCACTCTGAACTGCCTGCTGGATGATGTTACACAGAATTAGCTGTCCTGAAAATGCATTATTTTGGATTGTGACTTTTTTTAAAGAGACTGAGTTGTGTTGCATACAGTTGTCAGATTTATTGACGGGGTTAGAGAATTAAAGTTATGGATAGAATTACTTGAATTCTAATTTGAAATTTGATTAAATTATTGGTAGTGTAATGGTCAAATCTCCTGATGAAACTGATAGTATTAAAAACCGGAACATGATAGACGAAGGATGCAAGGAAACGTAAATACCAAGGATATATATTGAGTGAAGATAGAGATACAAGGGCTTGAAAAAGTTTCAAATGGCGTGCTATGGGAGGTCAGGCTAAGCATTACGGCGTGTTTAGAGCAAAGAAGCATGAATCTGTGAGAGGAATTTAAAAATAAGCAGCAGTGTCTAGAGAAATGCATGAAGTGACTGCCATTGCGTGAGCTGGAAGGAAGTACAGTGACCTTCCAATACTGGCGTAAAGGACCCCAAATAGAAAAGTCATTGAAGCAATATTCAATGGTCTAGGGTGGGTGGAGCCTTTTTTTTCAAGGCAGATGAGGAAGGATCGAGTACCAATCATCTGTTGAGAGGAAAGTCCGGACACAATCGAGAAAATGGCTCTCATGTTTGTTCTATGGGATCCAGAACTCTGAAATTAGGCATACGTATGTATTTTAGAAAGTCAATAAGCCACGTATTCCAGACTTTTTCCTATTTTCGCAATAATTGCGGAGATAATTGGGGAAAATGGGTGAAAAAATAGGGTATTTTCAACACCTATCTCCTCCGATAGTTATTACCGTAGAGTAATGATTTAGATCTCATTGAATGCGCAAAGAGTTGCTGCGTGGCTGGACGTGGGCTCGTAATGAAATTTGCAATTTTTATTTTTCATGTGATTTCAATTTTTTTCAAAAGTCCTGCTTTTTTCCGAAGATTTTTCAGTGTAACTAAAAAAAACTATGAGTTTCATAACGAGCCCGCATTCAGCCATGCAGCAACTTTTTGCGCAGTCAATGAAACTTAAATCTATGCTCTACAATGATCACTTCTGGAGGAGATAGCTTATGAACTTTTTATTTTCAAGTGTTCAGGAAACGCATTTTTGTGTCATTTTTCATTTTTTTTCATTTGCAAGCTATTTTGCTTGGTAAAAATAACTCTGTTGACGTTCTGAAAGGTATCTAAACATATGAATATCATTTCTTGTAAGTTTTTCATGGTTCCTTGAAGGAACCGGTATCACAAGGGGTATCACAGAGACGTATCACCGCTCCAGGAGCGCACGCCGCGGCGTCACACTCGACGCGCTTTCCCTCTTCGTTTCCTCCTCTCACGGAGCAAAAAACGTTGTGTAGCTTTGCTAGATTGTAAACTAAGGAGTTCTGTGTCGAATAGACCAAGAAAACAGAATCCAGGTATTTCTGGTTCGTGTCTAATGCGGTGACTGTCAGGCGCTAGCAGCTGCATTCGAATCCACCCCCTCCCCCACTCGTTTCCCCCTCTCACGAAGCACAGAACGTTCTGAACCTTCACTAGCTTGTGAAAGAAGGACTTCTGTATTGAATAGAGCAACAAAAACACATAAAACAAGAATTTTGATGGGTTTGGCACATGCACATGCTGGTCGGCGCTCCCTGCTGATTGAACCCCTCCCCCTTCCCAACCCCATTTCTCACACTTATAATGCTCAGATCGTTCTGCAAATTTGACAGCTTGTGAAGTAAGCATAAAAATTTTCACATCACAAAGTTCCTTTCAACGCTCGTTTACATTATAGATTAGATTATTGGTTAATTTAAGCCTCCCTATCCGCAACAAATGCTATCTTAAGAGAGGAAAAGGAAGGCACCATTTAGCATGGAGGCAACACGTGGACTACGTTTTGGGACATATGTGTACCACTAACTAAATTGCTCATTCGCATACCGGCGTGAATTGATAGCATTTCCATGAGTTCACTACCTTTTTTAGAATTGATTTTAGCATACCAGGTTAAAATTATCGTACACTGATATTTCTTACATTTTTATAAAGGACATGAATGGATTTGAGCAGTACAGTCGGTTTAAAATTCTGCTATTCACAACCTAACCGAACCGACCTCAGCAATCGCACAAACCTTTTAATCAGTTAACGTTTTAAGGGAGCACGGAATCTGTGCAAAAATGGTATATAAACAGTAAGTTGAGAAAAAAGTTCATAAAACAAAATCAAAGTTGAAGAAGAAAGTAGGTGTTAAAAGACAGGATAGCAGTGAACCGAAAATAGGTGGTCCTTAATATGACAAAAACATTTTATATCAACAGAAAGAAGGCCTACCTAACTCTTGGCTCAGGCCCTCACATTTTCCTCCCTAGGAGCGCGAGTACCCATAGATACAATAGTTGTATCCCTCTGAGGAGAGTCGACATTATATCACGTGTCCCACAAAAATGTCTTTGAGTTTTTAATTGGTTATACCTCCGCTGTAAATTACCAAATTTGAAACTTCTTTTTTCAACAATGTTGCAAATTTTGTTTCCGTTTCGAATAGTTTAATTTTTGAAAATCGTTTAATAACCCCTTTACAGTGATCGATTTACTGAAAGAGGTAGAAAAGCTAATTGTTCAAAGAAAAGGTTGTAAAAATAACAATACTGGTGTTCTTTTACATTCCTCAATACCTACTGTTAAAAATAATTCCACATTGATGGACCCACATACCACCAAGTTTTTAAACGCTCTGAGATATTATTTACTGCCGTATTTCATTATTTGAAGAGACCTAAATTGCAGTTCACTAACGATCAAAGAATTTTCATCGTATTGGAATATGAAGCAACGAAAAACTGTATAACAGTTCGAAGAGCAATAAATGAAAAATTCCCGGAAAGAGACTCATCCGATCAGAAAACATTGTATCGCACAGTTAGAAAATTAAAAATATATTAAATGCTGCTCTAACCTTGTCACACTTTTTCGTTGCTTCATGTTCTAATACGATGAAAATTCTTTGATCGTTAGTGATCTGCATTTTAGGTGTCTTCAAATGATGAAATAAGGAAGTAAGTAATATATTGAGAAATGAAGAACACCAGTATTGTCTAGGAAACTTTTTCTTCGAAAAATTTGTTTTTCCACCTGTTTCCGTAAATCGATCACTGTAAAGTGGTTATTAAACGATTTTCAAAAACTTAAATTGTCCGAAAAGGGAACAAAATTCTTTGCATTGTGAAAAAAGACATTTCAATTATGTTAATTTAAAGCAGAGATATAATAAATTGAAAATACATTTTTGTGGGACACCCGGTATATACAAGGTGTTGTGTGATGCGATGCACGTATTTTAACCATTTACAGATGAACGCAAAATAAAACGATTATCAGGAGCGGCAAAAACTTCAAAACTTCCTTGTTTTCGAGAAATGATGACCTGAAATAATTATAAATTCCCGTAGGAATAGCCGGAAGCGCGAGCCGAATAAGTTAGATTTTACTCATTGGCTGCATGTCAAGCCCATTCTAACGGGAATCTAAAATTATTTCAGGCCATCATTTCTCGAAAACAAGTTTTGAGGTCTTTGTCACTCATGAATATCGTTTTATTTTACGTTTTTCTGTATTTGGTGAAAATTTGTGCATCCAATTACACAACATCCTTTATACATATGTATACATTATTCTTGATATATCTATACATCAAGAAATAAACCAATGAAATGTATCATTTTTTTTCTATATATACAGATATATATCAACTCATGTGTACAGAGTTCCCTTTCAACACTCATGTACAATGTACATTATATATATAGTGTTCTTGATAGATCTCTCAAATTTTTCGACATCATAGAAATGATTTGCCTGCAGGGAACATTTTAAATATCATTAAAGAACATAAAAAATGGAATTTGAGTTACAATGTAAGTTTTCAATACCCTACCCCAGCTGGGTGACCAATGAACCAGCAAAAATTTTTTTTTTTCAATACATCATTCATAAATTACATACGTAGGCACTTAAAATTGACTGAATGTGCTTGTTTATTGACTGGATGCTGAACAGCATTTTATATAACAAGTTAAAACACTGAAAAATATTTCATTAGAAAACCAAATGGAAAATGAAGGCAAAGAATAGCACAAAAGAATTTCCTTGCATTACTAATGCGGGCTTACAGAAAAAACTAGAGCACAATTAACCAGCGCAATTATCCACCAAAAATATATTTACAGTAAACCATACCCTCAAATGATAGATAGGGTGCACTGTTGCGCCAGGACTCAATGCCCAGAATTACAAATCTTGAAAAATAAACTAAACAAGAGAATAGTTGAAGACAGAAAGACGAGCTGACATGGACGTAAAAAAATAAATCAAAATGTCCATCATGAAAAGGCAAAACAATAATGCAATATAAAATGACACAAATGCACATCTCTCTTCGACCCTGTAGGAGTGCTAAGTCCCAAAAGTGCAAGAGTCATACAACGCGGTGCTATTTTTTGGCCATGATTCATATGTACAGCAATCGATTTTTCATTATAAGATCAGTGTTTTGATTATCACCAGCGCTTTTCTCTATTCTTGTTGTCACTGATACAAAGCTCTGTAAAAACATACGGTCTCATTTTTTGTTCAATGTTAGCATTTGCACTTATTAATATCGTGAAAACAAGTAATTTATTGTGACATCAATACACATTTGAAAAAAGTCTTTGCAGCCACTCAGTAACACATGAGTTATAATATTAAATTGATATTTCTTTAAAGAATCTTACAGAAAAATTATCATTGTTATTATTTACAGAATGCAATAACGCCTCCCATAATACAACAACGGTATATTCAGGAGAGGGGATAATGAAGGGACCATTTAGAGGACATCGTTTCATGCCAACATGTGTCCCCACACAGGATACCAAGTGCATAATATAAATAATTTTGCACTCCAATTTTCCCAACTCAAAAACGATATTAGAAAACAATATAGCTCATTCAACTCTGTTTATAAGCCAAAAATAATTAGGCCAGAAAAATCGTAAATGTAGAAATGTAAAAAATCATGAGGAAAGACCCATTGTGCATCTACTAACATAATTCTCTATTAACATAGCGTGGTACATAGCTGATTGCCTATATCTCTTCTACCAAACTCTCCACTAAAACTCCTTGAATCAAGTTCACAAAAATAATTTTTTCTTCTTCAAGCTTCCAATGTTCATGAATATAACTTGCAAATGAATCAAGTGAACGTGAACTGTTTTGTAAACTTGTTCAGTAATCTATCCAGAGTACTTTGATTTGAATACCACTGCTCAAGTTTCAAAACAGCCGAACTAACAATACTTCACATAACTAAGTTTAAAAAATTGAACTTAGCTTAGCTCGCCTACCAATGTGAAAATCTAAAGATGATCGTAACGGTCAATTGCCTCAACATGCCGGTAAACAAACAATACAACATCAAAAATCATGCTTTTAGCATCTGATGCAATACTAATTCACAATTTATCTCATGCAATAATTGCGAAGAACACAGTCACAAGAAAAACACACACCAATCGCGACCTTGCAAAGCCGGTAACTTCCAGTACATCGCACGATGACTCACAGTCATGAACTGAGTTCAACTGACAGATCGCGCGCAGTGCTTTGAATGAGCCCCTAGATCGAATTTTAAGTTACCCTAAAAATTGGCTCACGGACACTAACGTTTGAATGTTCGAAATAAATTTTTGGAGAAGTACATAATACTAGACAACAAAATATTGCAGATATTTCACGTGAGTATGTAAGGTTGTATTAGATTATGTTTTCTTGTTATTCAATTCTAATTCAAACTGGCAAGGCTAGCGTAAAATAATAATCGCTCTTCATTTTTTCTCTAATGACTGGGGTATGTGACATGTTTAAAATGCACGCAACTACTAAATTCGTTTTTTACGGTTAAAGTTTAAAATTTGGTGACATTGCTGATATATACTAATTCTTCAAGTTCAAATATTTGAAAACAACTTAAACTAGCATCCTTTCATGACAATTTGGAAAAACCGAGTATTAAAGCTGATCGTGAAATTAAGTACATATGATGCTTAACACCTGCGTTATTTTTCGAACTACCCAGGTAGCAAAATTTATTGACCTAACATTGAGCCAATATACAGTCTCAATATTGACTGGATATTCAAAATGAACATTGGGAAAATACCTTATTTTGGAAAATTCGGTTGATATTGAAAAAAATATTGGCCCAATAACAATATTATCATCAACCCAATATCAACTAATTATTGTGTCAATATTGATTAGATAATGAGGTGTTCCGTACAATATCATTGGATTGATACACAATTCTTGACATAAGGTTGATATTGGTAGAATAAAATTGTGCCGATAATGATATCTTCACTTATCAACCATCAGCTATTACTTTTCACTATGGACTTGATACCGAGGTTGTAATGCCCTATGCAGCTGCTTCCGCCATTGAGTTCCGTTAGCGGCGTGAAGCGGTAGCCTTACTTATACTTCCCCACCACTTAGTATTGGTAATACGCAGAGGAGAAGATAAAAGTTTGAAGCGTAAGAATTTCCAATGGAGGTATTTCAAAGTTACTGATCATACATAAGTAGACTAGAATTGAGGTTTGAGGGGTAACTAAGGTAAGGCACTACAAGATGTTCCTTAGAGAAATCCTAGGTAGTCGGGCAACCTGTACATGCAGTTTGATCCCGTCAAGTATGCGTAATTGTTCAATATATAGATATTTATTGCTATAGTAACATATGACAAACGATTTTAGCATATTTTTTTGAAAGAACTAGACCTTCGAAACTCATTGGACGACTGAAAGAAGAAGAACTATGAACCTGTGATTACACTAATTCTGAATATACATATTATTGTAACGTATTCACATTTCTTGATATCTGTCATATATATCTGCACTCATTAATGACTGAAATAACTATTCATTAACTTAATTGGTACATTTTATACAAATTACTTCGTATTATTGGCGTACGATATCAGCCTAATGTTTGGGCAATAATAATTTATATTTTAACAAATTTCATTGAATTGCGAAATTTTTCATTATTATGAGATAGTTTCCACTAATTTGAATATCATACATATACATAAACACTGTTACTTTCATGTTAGAAATAAAACTATTTACTACATTGTCCCAATAACAAGTTGATATCATAAATAAGTATCTCTTTTTTCGATATTGTCATGTTATTAGCCTATTATTGTAATCCAAGATTCCAATATCGGGTCAATAAATAATTATCAACCCAATATTGGCCTAATAATTTCTTGCTACCTGGGTAGTTCAGCTCATTGGTGACATTTCATTGAAGAATGAAATTAAAACATACCCACAGCAATCGTAAGCACATAAATGAACGGAAGTGAGCGCACCGGTGTTTTTATTGTAAGCATAGGAAAGTAAAGTGTTCATTTATTATGTTGTGAATATCTTGGGAGAAGAATGAATATGAAATAAAATTGTCGACATTTTGTTTGAAGCATAATGCAGTGTACGCAACAGGGTCAAAACCCCCGTTTGATGGGTGACGTCCATCCATTATACGCTCGGCGACAATTCGCTGCAGCACACTACCTGCAACACACCACCTGCAGCACACCACCGGTAGCACACCACCGGCAGCACACCACCTGCAGCACACCACCGGCAGCACACCACCGGCAGCACACTACCTGCAACACACCACCTGCAGCACACCACCAGCTGCACACCACCAGCTGCACACCACTAGCTGCACACCACCTGCAGCACACCACCTGCAGCACAACACCTGCAGCACACCACCGTTAGCACACCACCTGCAGCATACCACC
>JACJUY010001117.1:9100-22901 GCA_014220935.1 Platorchestia sp. MABIK
ACTGTGCATTTTACTTATAGTGAGCCTTTAAAACAGCTTCACGACCTAGGTTTCAAGAAAATAATGTGATAGAAATGCAGAAATTAACAAAAATAGCTGCAAAACCTAGGATTCAAGAAAAGAATGTGACAGAATTACGAGTAAACGAAAATAAGCGATAGGGAACATGTATATCATAAGCCTGGTTTGATTATCAAGGGAATGATGTGTGTGAGCTCACGGCGCAGGGTAGACAAAAGGAAGTGTGGAAACACAATGTATGGAACGCTACAGAAGTTATATGTTTAGCAATATAGAGAAAGGAAATTGTAGTAATAAGATGTCATAGCGGTAGCAGTAAACAGGAGGTAAATAGTAAACTCAAGGAAAATTTTTTAAGCAAATGATTTAGAAGTGAACAGAATGTACAGGGTAAGAGAATGCTTGCGTCAACATTTTTAGCAAGCCTAAAAGTAGGTCATCTTCTCTTCAGGAGATTTTACATCAATGATACAACTATGCGGTGTTAAAAACACTCTTGAATTCACATACAAATTTCAAAGATAGAAATTTGCTAACAGAAGCCAACATGTACAAAAATGTGTTATTTCCGTGCTTTTAAAACAAATTGAGCTTCTACCACTAGTTTTGCATCTAACAATGATGTGAAGAATCGTAAAGAGAAACACGGAGGCGATGTGATTTGATCTGCCATGATTAGTGAACCCCGGAAAACAGTTAAAGAAATGGCGGGGCTTTTTTGTGAGATTGATTTTTTCCTACAATGATCAACAATGGTGAAATTTTAATTCTAAAACAATGTTTGAAAGTTTGTGAGAAATTTAGAGGATAGCTGGTAAATATTGAGCATCATTTCATGATAGGAAAGTTCATTAAATTAAGTGGTTCTTGTAGTTTTTGAAACGAAAGAAAATGTAATTCTATGATACTGCTTTCTCTAATGAATGAACATATATATCCACAGAGCAGTACAAATAATTCTTAGCATTTTCAGAACAGTGAAAATAATATTATACATCATGAGTAGGGAGGAGCAGTGACACTAACTTCAGAAATGCAGGAAGTTGAAAAATTTTATAAGTGAAAGCTTTGAGAAATGATGTTTTTCAGAAATGCAGTCACTTCGACCATATCATGAAATTAAGAATTTTCATACGGCATCAAACTACAGACCCATAAGTCTTTTACCTGGAATGTCCAAAATACTACAGCAAGTATTAGTAAATCAACTATCGTCTTACCTGCACGAATCAAATTTACTTCATCGAAATTAATGTACCTATAGGAGGAACACTAGTACGCAAGATACTCTGCTAAACATCGCAGAAAAATATACAGTGATTTCGATCAAAAGAATGTAACATTCGTACTGCTGCGAAATCTCTCAAAAGCGTTCGATAGCGTCGACCATGAGCGACTTATGTGAAAAATATCTAACTTCGGAAAAGACATACAATAGTTCAAGAGTTATCAGAAAGATCTCATACAGTCCGCTAAGGCAACAAATTGTCCCTATTAATTCAGAGCAATATTATTTTGGTGTTCCACAAGGATCTATTCTTGGTCCGCTATTGTTTTCAAATTCTATCGATTTCCCTCTAATGCTTTCTAATACACAAATGTCTGAGCATGCAGATTACGTTTAAATTGCAGTAAGAAGTTCGGTGGTTGAACTATAGCAAACGCAAAGAAACGCTGAAAGCCTATTAAGTTACTTGAAATCATACTATGACCATGCAGAATGGTCTCAAACTAAATTCGAGCAAAACGAAATGCATGATTTTGGAATCCTAAGAAGCAATTAAAGAATTTCAAGTCTTACTCTAACAGTTGGAAATGTTCAAATTAAACTATTAGAAAAGTGAAAAATTTAGACATTACGTTCGATCTAGATATGTCCTTTAAATCTCACATTTAGAAAACTTGCACTAAGATTTAAAGAACTTCAATGTTTTTTTTTCACTCTACAAAAAACATGCTCGAGGAAAAACCTAGGTTATTAGCCATTCAATCTTTAGCGTTATCGTGTTTTGACTATTGCAGCCTAGTGTGGGGAGACATACCACAAAATTTTCAAAGAGAGTTTTAAAAATGCATGCATTTCGCTGTCAAAGTGGTAGGTAAAGGTAAATTCAAGAAGAGCAATCATGCAACAACTCTCTTTAATAAACTCGGCCCGACCCTGTTCAAGAAAGATTCCTCACTCAAAAAGCCTTATACGTTCTTTCCTCTTTATACCTCCCTCAGAGTAGTGCTGATGTTGTACAATTCCTTCCCCCCACTGCAACGAACTAGAAGCTAAATCAGAGAAATGATGTCTTAGTCATTGATTTTGCTTTAGTGATCAACGTTGTTGTATATTCTCAGCGCAGCCCTCATTTAAAGTGAATAATTGACTTTTTGTCTTTCAAATATTTTCACGCACTGACGCATCAGCTTGACAATAGCAGTTTAAAGAAGGAAGAAATGTGTAACGTAACGTGGCAAGTTAATGGTTAATAGAAAAAACATTCGGTGTTTATGACAAAAATGTTAGTCGCTGTTGTAGCAATTATGCTCTAACAGCTATGCTTAGGTACATGAAAAGTGCAACTTACAAGTGATCACATTACATGTACACACTACCAAAACTATGGATCGAAACTAAGCAATCCCAGTTTAACTTTTTCGCCACCTGCATGCATGTTTTTCGGCTCTCAAGTAATTAAATTGCTTGGGCGGCGAAAAATATGCATGCTCCGGTTAAAAGTAAGACGGTTATCAAGTTGAAGAATTTCGTGACTACTTTTAATGTTTGTGCTGCATCATGCGATTGTTGTTGAGACGAAAAATGACGTGCTTTTAGGTTTAGAGTTTTTTCATTATTCGAGGGATTTTGATACTCTGTGAAAGTTTGTTCCAGAGTAAGATGTCTGATATTGACAGAGCTTTCTGCCCAATGTCAGATGAGCAGTAGTTCACTATGACATCATATCTCCGACGTGGCTGCTAATTCATTACAGTGGAGGGAAGGAAGTGTACAAATCAGCATTACTCTGAAACTGGTATAAAGAGGAAAATATATATTATGCTTTATGAGTGAAAAATCTTTCTTGAATAGGGTCGATCCAAGTTAATTTAGGCGAGGGGCTGATTGATTGCTCTTCTTAAATTTTCTTTTGCACACCACCTAAGCCTCGAAATTCTTGCATTTTTGTAACTCTCTTTGAAGATTTTGTGGTGCATCTCCCCACACAAGGCTGCAATAATCAAAACGCTATAACAAAAAGATTGAGTAGTTTATGAGTGAAAATTTTTAGATTTTTAAAATAGAGTTTTCATCGAGCGTACTTTTAATAAGATAAAAATATTAAAGTACCGTAAATTCTGTCACAAGTTTTCGCAATTTGAGATTTGAAGAACATGTTAAAGTGTCTTTGAGTGGCTTTCTTTGTCATCAGTTGTACAAAAACTTATGATTTGTTCATTCATTGGTGATAAACATTATTTTCTTCAGTGGAAAGTATTTCATAGTGAGTTTTTAGACGAGAATTGTGTTTTGTTTGCATTACGTTAATCCTTTTTCTTCCCCATCAGTACACCAACGCACCTGATGTGTAGGACCTTCTAGACATTTTTCGGCAGTCCACTACTAACATAAAACATCCGTGTAATGCCCATACTTTAATTCATCAAAATTGTTACTTGTTTTCAGTCTAAAAAATAATAATGCGGAAGTTTACGGGTTTTCGCTCTCCTGAATGTAATTTTAGTTGTAAATAAAACACATTGTAATTAAAATGAAAATATTAGAACACCATTTATTCGTTCCGTTTACGGACAAATACATTAACAATGGAAAACTATGAATATGTAATCAAAAGTCACTCAGCCGCTCAATATCCGATGACCTACGACATTCATAAGTGATTCACTGAACTATTATTAGACGATCAATATTATTTGTCAGGCTAATATGATCAGCTAATATTTTACGAACAACGCTATTTTACAGAGTTAATATTCAGAAAATATTTTATGTCCAGCAGTAGTTTCCTAGGCTAATGAATGGCTAATATTGGATGGCCATCGCTAATTGTCAGAGGTGTAACAATCAGCTAATATTGAGCAACTGATATTATTTGTCAGGGCAAATGTCCAGCTAATTTTGCAAGCTAACGCTAATTATAAGGACTGATAATCAACTAATATTGGATGACCTACGTTAATTGCTAGGCTAAAAATTATATATAATCAATTAACATTAGGGACATAGATCAACTAATTTTGATAGCAATATTGGCATCAACAGCCACAACATTGTCAAAAATACTGAATTATTAGCATCAACAACAGTAACATTAGTACAAATACTGCAATATTATAACAGTAAAATTTACATCAAGGACATAAATTTACAAATATCAACTACATAGTGTATAAATTTAGCCGCGGATAGTAGACAGTAATGACCAGCAAACAGGACAGTAAACAGCTGTGTAGACAGAACACAGCAAAGTACGGAGTACACAGCACAGTTGTCAGTGCCCAACACAATACAAAACTTTCTACACACATCACACACATTAACACACCATGCCTTAATGTTGAGAACAAGAACAACCCATCACCAAATACCATTTAAAAATTGTGTGAGTGGCCATTTGCAGAGGCTAATAATCAGTCAATATTGGACGTCTGAAGTTATTATCCAACGTCAGGGCTGATAATCAAATTAAACTGGATGATCAGTGACAGATGACACGGTCAAGATCTCCGAGTTATTCAAATCGCCGCAGCAGAACAGCTGTCAACGCACGTTCTGCTAAGTAAACTTAGCTATAATCCCCACGGAAGCACGTAGCGTATAGCCAAGTCGGAAACGTACCCGGGAACTTACGCAACCGCCTGTATCGCTACGGTGACCTAAATCGTTTGAAAATTCGGCGCTAGGACTCACAAGGAACCGAAAAAATTTCAAGCAGCTCGGAATGTTCAAAATGAGCTCAGATTTCAAATTTCAGGTGCCATTTGCAGTGCATTCCAGCAGGTGTGAAAAAAAATATTTGGTGGTCCGATAATTTCGGAACCGGAAATTGATTTGAAAAAATTTTGTTCCTGCAGTTCAAGACATTTTTTATTTGGTACAAAACATTTTGGAAGATTTAGACAATGAAGTGAATGTTTATTTTCCCAATTTAATACAAATCTGTGTGTGCTATGTGTCGTCTGCTGTGTGTGTTTTATGTTGTATATTGAGTGTTGCGTGTTTTGTCCTGTGTACTGCATGCTGTGTGTTGAGTGCCATTTGTTGTGTACTGTGTAGTGCGTTGGGCGTTGTGGGCTGTGGATTGTGTATTAAGAGTTGTGTGTTGAATGCTGTATGTTGTGAAGTGTGTGCTGCATGCTGTGTGAGGCGTGTTGTGCATTGTGCGTTGAGAGCCGCGTATATTGTGTTGTGGGTTGATTGCTGTGTGTTGTATGGAGTGTGATGTGTGTTGAAAGTTTTGTACTGTGTTGGGCACTGACAACTGTGTTATGTACTCTGCACTTTGTTGTGTACTGTCTACATAGCTATTTGCTACTGTCCTGTTTGCTGTTCAGTACCGTTTACTATCCATGGCTTAATTTATACAGAATGTTATTTGCGTGATCGGACCAATATTTGATACATTCTTATACATATTGGCCACTCCCGTATTTAAGTTGATACGTGTTGATATTTTTATTTCTGTAACCCAAAAGAATGTAATGTTATGAAATTTTTTTTCTGGTATTCATCATTAATACTTTCAGATCACCATTGTTTTGGAATTAGGGACCCCAGCAAAATCTTATTAATTGTCGTATTTGAGTTTGTGTGAGTTGAAAAAAAAACCTACTATATTTAGTGATTCAACACAAAAGCATAGAAGTACCACAATATTTGCTTGTGCGAAAAAACTAGATTAAAATAAAAAAACACATTTAGAAAATGTTGATAGCTACAAAAGTACAGAAATGTCTTAATATTTTCGTAAGTAAAACTTACGACTACTGAAAAATTCGCAAAATTAGTGAAAATGAATAGAGTCGAGGGACAAATATGGCAATATCTGCAATTACAGACAGAGCAAAAACACGAGTGTTACAATATTACCACTAACAATCATCACAGGAATTCAAATACTATAATATTAGCATCAACAACCACATCATACAAATACCATTATATTAGTGTGAACAACGCAACATCATTAGAAATACTGCAATATTAGCATTAATAACCACGACAGTAACAATATACTGCATTACTTGCATCAAAAACGCAGAATTTTCATAAATACATCAATTTTAGCATCAACAACACAGCATTATCACAAATACTGCAATATAACAGTGAAATTTACATCAAAGACGCATATATCCCAATTTCACCAATATATCTTAAAACACCATTAACATTGAGAACTACGAACAACATATCACCAAATAATATTCAAACCATTTTAAAACAATTTAAACAATCTATTTACCACAAGCGATACAGACGAAGATTGTTTTAGGTCCAGTACAATGTTTCACAATTATTTTGAAATATGATTTAAACTATGCTCACGCAGCAGCGGGGGTGTTACACCCCCTTATTTCCACGGCCCCCCGCTTCCCCCCATGGGACCCCTTCCCGCTATTGCACCCCTCCCCCCTAAGCTGGGATCAATAACACCAGCTGTGGTCCCCCCTACCCCCATCCCCACCCCCTTATTCACCAGGAACAAAATGGTGGCGGTTTTGGGATGGACGATGGTAGCGACGCAGTTCGTTGCGCGGCGGGATAATTTTGAAAATCTGTTGAGTAAAGTGAACGGATAAAAAACTAGGCTTTGGTGATAAATGCTGGGTGGTAAAATAATGAAGTGTTTAAAACAGATTTTGGATGTTAAGTTACGGAGCTGATCAATTCAACACTGAAACCCTGATTTGCTGATGATAGCAAGTGATAGCTTTAGAGCCTGTGTTTGCCTAGCGTATTATGAAGAACGGGTCTTGTTTATTCACAACTTTACGGTGCGTGTGTTGCTTGTACAGAAGGTGGAGGAAAATCCTTTCTGAAGAACATTTAGAAAACAACATTTAGATAATCATCATTTGAATAACTATCGACGTCAAGAGTTTTATTTTATAAATAGTTTGATGTAAGTGAACAATTTGTGTTAAGACCTCAAAAATCTTATAAATGTTGAAATACCAGCGTAAGCATTCTATTAATGTTTTATTCGTGCATTTAACTGGACGTAGAAAAATGATTCATCCGAAGAAAAATTATAAAAGTGATTAACAACAAAAACAATGAAAATGATTGATTTGACAATCTGACGATTAAAAAATCGAGGATTTGATAAGTTGACAATTTGACAAGATGAAGGGCTGGCATGATTGCTTGGAAATCAAATTCTAATATGACATTCTAATAACTTGCTAATTGATAGGACAATTTAGGTTTTTGAAATTTCATCACAACAATCTGATAACGGCTGTACTTACAATGTGACTAGATAATCAAGGAGTGAATTAGACCTGATCTGAATGAACAATCGAGTAGCGAATAAGGGCACTCCTCTCAATCTGACTGGACAACCCAGTCTCACTTTTTCGCCAGAGCATGCATGTTTTTCGCTGAATAAGCGATGTAATTACTTGGGCGGCGAAAAACATGCATGCAGGCGGCGAAAAAGTTAGACTGGGAACATGGAGGCGAATAAAACCTCGCTACACAATGGTCTAATTAACAGTGATGTAAAATACTCGAAGGTTTTTACGTCACACAACAAAGGCAGTTAAGAAAATGTTTAGCCTTTTTAGTCTTAGAAAATGAATGTTTTAGCCTTACTTTCGAAAAGATTTAACCTTACTTGTAGTAAAGCAAGGCTAGATGAGAAGAAAAGAATGGTAAACAGTTCATGTCCGGTGAAGTTGAAACAAAAGATATATTTGTAACATTGGCTTTCAAAATGACTGAGCTTAAAGACTTTGGCTTGCAAGCACACGTGGGTATTTTAACACTCTAAGTACGACGAGTCCCACCGGTGGTCACTGAGGGGATTTTCATAATGCTGCTGACCAACCAGTAGTCAATAATTCAATTTCGATGAATGCTTGATGAAAACTAAATGAAAGGCGCTGTCTATTTAATGTTCGTTATTTTCACAATTGATCTCCAAAATTAACTTTAATTTGAGTTGAACATTTAACTTCAGTTTACCCGCCGCACTTAACGTGTTAATAGGCAAGTCAGGGGGAGAAAAAAGATTGGAAACAAAACGTGGAAATTTATCCCGTCGGTGAACTCTATTTATTCGTAACCGAATGCCTGAAGGTTACATACAGCTTTGTGATTTTGGTGAAACTTGTCTGTCAATCATAGATCATAGTTCTCCTTGTTCATAACAAATTTCATTACTATGACCCTTTCGTATAGTGGCATTTATTTTCCGTCAAAGTTCATTGTTTTTTATTAAAAATTTAAATCATTATGAGCCATTCAAAGAGTGAACTCAAGGATCATTTTTCCATCAGAAATCATAGCTCGCTATGTCCATAACAAATTTAAAAATTTTAACCATTCAGCCCCTTCGATCAGTGAGTGCAACTTTTTTTTCCATGCGAGATCAGAGTTCCCTTTATTCATAGTAAATTACATAATTTTGATCATTTAACCACTTCGTTCGATGAAGTCAAGAACTAGAATCCTAAAGCTACTCCATTTGCAGCTGGGTCCACGGAGGAGGAAGGCGCAGACGACTTTTATCCATCCGGGTCTCCTTACCGCGTCCAGCGCCAGGCAGCCAACGTCAGGGAGAGAAAACGCATGTTGAGGTAAGCTGGAGCATCAGTTATGGTCTGGGGTGCCATTTTTTCTGAGCTTACACCACCGTCATAGCGGTGCCGCTGGTAACGTAAGTTTTTTTTTGAAGAGACATGATATTAGGTGTTACGAAGACGTAAATCAGTTGAAAATCGGGTTCCGTTCGTTTTTTTTGTGAGGGATGTACGATGCCAGCCAGATAGATTTACAATATTAGCATCAACAACCACAGCAGGAACACTTATACAACAATACTGGCCTCAACAACCCCAGCAGTTGCACAAAGATAACAATATTAGCATCAACAACCACAGCAGGAACACTTATACAACAATACTGGCCTCAACAACCCCAGCAGTTGCACAAAGATAACAATATTAGCATCAACAACCACAGCAGGAACATGTGTACATAACAGTATAATTTAGCTTTCGTCTTTTTCTCAGGGCGACCCACCATCGCAATCTAACTTTTTCGCAGCCTGCATGCAATTTTTCGCCGCCCTGTAATTAAACCGCGTAGGCGGCGAAAAACATGCATGCTCCGGCGAAAGAGTGAGACTGCAATCCCGTCCGCAATTTAAGTCTATCTTGATATTTCGCTTTGATACTCCTCAAATCCTTTCTACCGCCACCGTGGTGATTTTTAAAACCGGATTCGTCGTTTCGCTGTTTTCAGTAACTCACTCTAAAACTCACAGCTAAATGGTATTGGGAAATTCAAGAGAACCTCTCGTAATACATTGAGTCGAAAGAAATTCAGCCGCCAGAAGCGCTAAAAACTCTCGATAAACGGTATTAATACTAACCATCACGTCTCATTGAGCTGAGTTGTAGCGGAGGCTGTTCACAAAATATTAACTCTTGCATTCATTCTAAATTTTTCGCTGTTGCATCTATAATTTTAGCAGCCCTATTCAGAAGCTAAACTTGGGCGGCTAAAGTTATGGATACACCGGAAAAAACTTCCACTGGGTTACCATAAGCGTGAATGTGCGTGACTCAGTTGTGAGTCACGTTGGCTGAGGTGAATTTCAGCCTTCTAGTGATACTTCTCACACAGTTCAACCCATCCGAGTTTTAGCTCACAAATTGCATAATATACTTTGTAAAATTTATTTTTCTCGTCCTCTGAATACGAATGGAAAAATTCCACCGAGTATTATTTTTTGCGAATATTAGTTCAGAACCATTGCAAAGAGCATATGCATGGAGGAACCACATTATTTCAAGCGTATCTGTCGAAAAATGGAAATCAACTGTCTTCCTAGATAAGTTCTAGGAACATGGAATCAGGAGAATTTTTCCGTAGATTTTTTTTTGTGAAATAAAAACTGCCATGACTTCTGCATCGCGTAAATTTTGGATGAACTTAGAAATTCGAGTAATGAACTGATACCAACAATTATTTTTTGATCTTAGCGATAACTCAGCCAATTATCTGAAGAATGCAAGTAGAGAACTATCGAAATTAAACTTCAATATCCCAGGTCCATGGGTACGATGAACTGTCGAATCTAGGCGTTGGAATGAGAGCGTAAAATAATTTACAAAATCTTTTTAGCGCGCAATAAGATTGTTTTTAAGCTATGCTTGTATTTATGAAAATGTGAAATCTATCCCATTTTTAATAATAGGGAGATTCTCGAGTACAACGCTCCGAACTATTTTGTGTTGGTGTATCGTTGAAACCCTCCTCTTCACTATCATGGTTTGTGGAGTATTAAACTCAGAACTTTCATCATCAATAGCAGTGTTGGTGCTGCTTTAAATAAACTTTTAATATCAGTATTGTTCGTGGGCTTAATACGATAAACCTTCCTCTTCTCTAGCAGTATTGGTGCCAAAAGCAATTACTCTCTTCACTATTATGTTGTTGGTGCGCTTTAACGCTCTGAACTTTCCTCTTCTCCTCACCAGCAGTCTTGGGACTAAATTAAAATATTTTTTCCCCTATTAGTGTTTTTGGTGCATTCAACACTGAACTTTCCTCATCAAAAGCAGCGTCAGTGCTACTTTTAAACCATCATCTTCACCATCAGTGTTGTTGGTGCGTGTAACGCTCTGAACTTTCCTCTTCAATAGCAGTGTTGGTGCTGCGTTTAAGCTATCCTCTTCACTATCAGAGTTGTTGGTGCGCTTAACGCTCTGAACTTCCCTCTTCACCTCACCAGCAGTATCAATTCCGCCTTCGATGAACTACGGACGCACGTGCCCACGTTCCCGTACGAGAAGAGGCTCAGCAAGATCGACACCCTGAGGCTGGCCATCGCCTACATCGCGCTCCTCAGGGAGCTCTTGACTTCAGAGCTGGACCCTGTGGCCCACATCGAGAAGGGGCTGCGTGGGGAACTGCCGCCCGAGCAGTGCCACCTCTGGAATACTAGCGGTGAGAGACGAAATTTGGGTCACAAGGGGGACTTTTTAAAACGTTCGCCGCGTTTCTGCGGTCTCTAGAATACTAGTGGTGAGAGACGAAATTTGGGTCACGAGGGGTGCTTTTTGAAATGTTCGCCACGTTGCCGCGGTCTCTAGAATACTAGTGGGGAGAGACAAAGTTTGGGTCACGAGGGGGACTTTTTAAAACATTCGTCGCGTTTCTGCGGTTTCTATAGTACTAGTGGTGTGAGACGAAATTTGGGGCAAGGAGGGGGCTTTTTCATATTTTCGCCACGTTGCCGCGGTCTTTGGAACACTAGCAGTGACACGACATTTAGGTCACGGTAGGAATAAATAAACGCCACTTTAGATCGTTGATGAATATATGAAAAATAGATGGCAGTTACGCAAAAATAATAATTGGAATAATGGATTTGTTCTATTCCAGTGCTCGTTTGAGACCTTTTCTTTATGTCATTAATCAGTCTCACGCGTTCATCTCGCTTACTAGATCTTTGGAACACTAGTGGTGAGGGATTAAACTTGGGTCTCGGTGAGAACTTTTCCACATGTTCGCCTAGTTCCCTCACCACCAATTATTGCTGACGGTTAGTTTGGATAGGTTGTAAGTAGCGGAATTAGGAAATCGACTTTAGTGTTTTAAACATTTTTGATCCTTCCTTAGAAATGTGTAATTGTACGGTGACATTTCACTTCGTCTGGAACCAGTTAGTTTGTAAAAAGACAGCGAAACGCATAAAATGTCACTTAATTATCCCAGTGATTGAATTCAAATGGAACACATTATGGCCCAATAAAAGGGGAAAGTGTTAATGTTTTTCATTTTTGGCACAAGAACTGGGTCGACATTTGCTGCTCATTTAAGTTTTTCATCGTTCTATCAATTATTTTCGCCACCCTTTGCAAAAAGTTATACGCTGACTGTTAAAATCAGCGATACATAGGTGAAGAATAAACTATGTTAGAAAGTGAAACATAAAGCATGGGGATTTGAATTTGTTTTTTGGGCACATAAATTGTGGTCACATTTGTGTGGAATGTAGTTTGAATATAAAAATAGTCTTATAGTGGTTTTCAAAGTAGAAGGTGAATGAAGACATGAATAACATTTGGAAGTAAGTAGCCCCTTATGCGAATTTTTTCGCTGTTTCTTTTAGGGTGAAGTTATTTTTGAAGACATTTTATGCTGTTTCGGCTGTTTGACTTTATTTAACCAGAAGAGTCGCTCTATATAACTGAAAATGAACGTTACCATCCTGTCTATGGTTAAAAGTTTGACTTGCGACGTTGTGATTGATAAGCGTATGCGGGAAAAAATATTTCATGTTCAGTGAGCAGATGCGAATTGCGTTCGTAATGTTGATAACGGTGATCAAAAAGTTGAATTTTGAATTCGAAATGTCAGACCCGAAATTACAGGGACATTTTAAGAAATGTGTGCAATTTAGCAACAAGTTTTGAATGCTTGCCAATACAAAATTTGTTGATGTTGATTGAATTTAAAATTATGAATTTAAAAAGTGAGATCTACTTTGTTAAATTAATCTCATTCATTTATTTCTTCTTCTGAACTCTTCTGTTTTTAAAAAGTGAGATGCACTTTGTTAATTTAATCTCATTCCTTTATTCAATTTGCATCATTGAACCCAGTAGCCTCTGTTGTAAAATATGCTCAAATTTGCTTTTGTGAAGGTTAAAATCGCTTATTTATGGCGATTGTGCCTTCATTACGAATAAAAGTTTAGAGAATGATTTTGTTTTGGGTGATTAAAATTGCCTTATCAAAATAACATTGAGCTAAACAACAATACAATAACAATCACAATACAATAACGATACAATGACAATAACAATACAATAACAATAACAATAACAATAACAACAATTACAATACAATAGCAATAAATAACAATGAAATAACATTGAGCTTAAGTAACGAATAAAAAATTGCCTTATAAAAATAACATTGAGCTAAATAACAATACAATAACAATAACAATACAATAACAACAATAACAGTACAATAACGATAACAACAATAACAATACAATAGCAATAAATAACAATAAAATAACATTGAGCTTAAATAACAAATAAAAAATTGCCTTATAAAATAACATTAGGCTAGGTGAAATACTCCTTTCATTGAGCATTGCTTTAACAGCAATTTGTAAAATAGAACGTTGAAATTATTTCAAATTTAATCGTTGAATTTCGTTGAAAAACCACTAATTTCTTTGACATTTTCTCGCTTTTAAATTTCTAGTGAATCTGCGATTTAAGATAGCGAACATTTTTTGATGTATTTTGAATAAATAATGATTATTTTTTCAGACTTGACGGCAAGGCTTTCGTGGATCAACTGGGAGAATTTGGGAGTTACTCCCAGTCGAAGGTCCCTATTCTCCACCCTATCCCTCGCCAACGACTCCCTCACCACCATGCCCCACTGAAGGCAGCACTCCCCCACCACCATGCCCCACTGAAGGCAGGACTTCCCCACCACCATGCCCCACTGAAGGCAGCACTCCCTCACCACCATGCCCCACTGAAGGCAGGACTCCCTCACCACCATGCC
>JACJUY010001117.1:22969-68693 GCA_014220935.1 Platorchestia sp. MABIK
CCCACTGAAGGCAGGACTTCCTCACTACCATGCCCTACTGAAGGCAGGACTTCCTCACCACCATGCCCCACTGAAGACAGGACTCCCTCACCACCATGCCCCACTGAAGGCAGGATTTCCCTATCACCATGCCCCACAATTTGGAGTATGTACACAGCAGGTCATACTCCAAATAATTTTTTGAAATATTCTGGCAAATTTTGAATCAATTTAATACACAGAAGGTCGTACTTCGAAAAATGTTTTTGAATTGACTGGTAAATTTATAATCAATTTAGTACCCAAAAGCTCATACAAAAAAAAAATTGTTGAAATAACCGGTAAATTTTGAATCAATTTGGAGCACACAGGTCATACTAGAATTTTTTTTTTTTAATTATCTGGTAAATTTTGAATCAATTCACGAGTTATTTTCTTTCGTTGTCTAGTTGCATATTTTACGTGGAAACTAAACATTATTTCGTTAGCATTGTGCATTGTTTTATGTAAAAAGGACACTCATCCGAATTCTCTGATGCTGATTATGGCTGCGTGGCGCTGATTATGGCAGCGTTGGGCTGATTATGGCCGCGTTGTGCTGATCATGGCAGCGTGGTTCTGGTTATGGCAAATGCTGAACGTTGCAGTTGCTCGAGTAAGTGCACAATTTTGAGATATGTATTGGATCCCAAGTGCAAATGAAGACAATGAAATCTAAAAAAATGTGCTTAGCAGATTTCTACATACACAAGAAATACATGTCTAACTGGAGGGACGCCGCCATTGGGTAGCGTTGTGCGCGTGGCAACAGGACTTGCTGAGTTGCACCGTTGTGTAGGGTTTTTATCGCGTCTTAAGTAATACCTTGGTGGATTTATTTATTTATATGCTAGAGTACACTACCCATCGAAAATAAAGGGATTCGAGATTTTGCATGATGAATTTTCCAGGTATGGATGCCCAACAAATATATCCATCCCAATAGTACCCGCTATTAAAATATTCTTGTACTTGTGCACTGGTGAAACTCGTATCACAGACACGGTCATTGGGCGTCCTTGTGAGCGTCACAGACACACGCACCAACTTTCCAAGACACACCAACCAATGCAATGTGTTCAATGAGATGCCCATTGTGATACCAAAGGATAAATTACGCAGTAAAAATTTGTAAATTTATTTATTTGGAAATGTAAGGGGACACCTGGCGTTTTATTGCATAAGGATTTGTTTGGTGTCCGCTGCTTGCGTGTGTCTGTGACGCTCACATGGACGCCCAATGACCGTGTCTGTGATACGAGTTTCACCAGTGCACAAGTACAAGAATATTTTAATGGCGGGTACTATTGGGAAGGATATATTTGTTGGGCATCCACATCTGCAAGATTTATTCCTGCAAAATATTGAAACCCGGCATTATTGACGGGCCGTGTACACTGATACTAAACTAATGGAGATGTACATTTATATATATATATATGTACTGTATACCTTCCGTTCTGTAAATATGACCTCGAAATAAATTTGTTACCGGTGTGGTGCTTGTTTTTTCCTGAGAATTGAGATGTTGGGTCATATAGGTGAGTTCTCTACGCACATGGAGCGCACATGTGTTTACGCCACGTTCGCACGTGTACGCATGTACTTGTGTTGTACGCATGTCTCAAGTGTGATGCCCTTCGAAAACCGTCAATTTTGTTAGAGATTGCTTCTCTGAGACGCTCGAGGGGGATCTTCTTTTAGACGCTCGAGAGGATCTTTTTCAGAGGGGGATTTTTCACCAATGCAACACATAAGTTCACCCACTTGTAAATTTTGAAATAATGCACATTTCAACTTCAAATTACTTTCAAACGAAAGAATGTTTTAACCATTCGTTTCAATTACATTTTGAAGTCGATGGGTGCATTTTTTCGAACGTTACAAGTCTGTGAACTTACGTGTTGCATCAGTGGCGGGGCTTATCTGGAAAAAATCCAAAATGCATTAATGAGCCTTAATACTATGTAAATCCTAAACATCGAACCAATCATTTCGATTCGAGTTTAGGACCCATACGATCTTTAGGACGAGACATTTAACTAAAATGTGTGCCCTCAAATAATGCATTTTCTTTCAATTTTCTTCGGTTGATTGAGTGACCTACCACTGAAATAAATAATATTGATTTGACAATTAGCCTATTGTTTAAGCCAATGCGTCTAAATATTAAAATCGTTTTGCATTATCGGTAAACTTTAAAGAAAAATATAAGAAATCACAAGTAACACTAACGTATATAATGTTCCAGTAATTGGACAAGGTCTTATTTTAAAGTGAACAGACAAGGTTATAGGATAATTGTCATAGAAAGCGTACACATCCATTCGTAAGTAAACGGTGTTATAAGATAGCTAGTTTGTTGATATAATTCGTTAACCGCGATGTGAGCCACCGGTGGTACACGGAGGGAATTTTCATTATGCTGATGACCGACCAGTAGTCACAAACACAATTTCCATAAACACTTAATCAAAGCTAAATGAAGGCACGATTCAGTTATCGTTTGCTATTTTTAAAATTGCTCACTACAATTGACTTTAAATTTGAGTTGAACATTGAACTTAAGTTTAACCCATGACGGTTAACGGGTTAAATGAATTGTTAACGTGTTAAATAAATTGTTAACGTGTTAAATAAATTGTTATCGTGTTAAATAAATTGTTAACGGGTGAAATAAATTGTTATCGTGTTAAATAAATTGTTAACGGGTGAAATAAATTGTTATCGTGTTAAATAAATTGTTAACGGGTGAAATAAATTGCCTCAGCCATTCCGAGTGGCTGTAAATTCCGCGGCAATCAATAGATGGCGACGCTTTACGCCTTCCTTGGCTGTTTAGTAAATATGTAACGCTGTTTGGGTATACCCGATATCAGATTTTTTCTTTCTTTACGAAAACGCTGTTTAGGAATAATACACATGTTGGTGCTCGACAATTTTACTCAAAACTTGACAAGTGATTTACAAGGGAATAATTTTCACAGAGCTTTGCCAGTGTTGGATGAGTTATAAGAACCAGGTTTATAGGGAAAGATTGATGAACTTTACATATTTCTCATGGTAGTTACTTAGTTAAAAGCTTGGCTCATAACCTACAAAAATAGGCTGACTAATTTTAACCCGCTTTTAAATCTCGAGTACGAGTAAGTGAAATGTTGTTCTAAAAAACCGTGGACTTTTTACGCACCAGACAAGTAAGTGAAATGTTGTACTGAAATACCGTAGACTTTAGTCGCAACTGACAATTGAGTGAAATGTTGTTGTAAAACACCGTGGACTTTTTTGCGCAACTGATTGCCCTCAATACCTTGCGTGAACATTCCTCTTGACATGTTTTATTTTATTATGCGCAATTTGCCATTGAAATAACCCTCAAAACTCGATTGGAATGAGACCCAGGTTTGCAATTACTAGGAGTGCGTCGCTTTTTCAATTGCATGTAGGACTGAAGGAGATAAATACAACGCGCTTCACACAACAGGGTGCGCTTTAGTTCCATTTCCTACGCAGAAGATTTCGTATTTCTTCTGGTGCGCTTTCCTTCATGCTCGTTCGGTTTATTTTATTTTCGGCATCAGTTGTCCAATTGAGAAAGTGGATCACGGCGTGCCAAATCGTCGAAATTCTCGAGGGTTGAAAAAATCGCTGTAACCATGGTTGATTTTGATGTTTTTCCCTTTCGCAATTTCGAAAATACGCATCGACTGACCTTCCGCATGTAGGTTACGATGTGCAGTGCTGTGCAAATTAGTTCGGACAGTGGTAAAATGAAACAAATATTTGCTAAATTGAAGTTTATTTAAATAAACATGTCGAATGTATGAGAGTTGTTATATGATATTAAATAGGAGGTATGATCTCCTATCGCTTTGACAAACATTTGCACTAGATTTGGCATATATTCGACCAAAGTTGAACACATTTCTACGATTTCTTCATCAAGGTACCTGACCTTAATAACTGCACTAATCAGCTTTTCCATTATCGAACAGTCTTCTTCTGGAGCCTACGTTCGATCATAGCCCTTAGATTTTTTATGGTATTTATTTAAGGATAATTTACAGGACAGTCTGTTCCCTTTAGTCTACTTTCTTCTAAAAACGCGAGCATTTTGCATGAAGTAAGGCATGGAGTGATATCTTGCTGAAAAATGCCACATTCATCAGGTAAGTCCCTTCTCATCGGAGGAAGCAAGTGAGTCTGCGATTTTGCTTCCCATGTCTGCCATATGACCAGTAAATATTCCATCCCTGAGTATGGCGTGACATTAAGTTAGCCAATGCTGACCTTATTTCCTTCGATTTTCTCTTCCTACAACTCCAACTAGGCTCCTTCACGTGATTTTCTCCATTCAACCACAATATGGGAAGATTAGTGAAGCATTTTTTCAGCGCCAAGGCTAATGCTTCGAGCATGTCATCATTCTCTAGATGCTGTAGAACTACAACCAACAAACTTCCCTTATCTCTTCCTGACCACAGCCAAGAGGGTCATATCAGTCTTTGATACAGAGGAACAATAATATAGAAGCGGCAGAAATTTGTTTATTTTTGTAATACGATGTATTTTGGGAGCGTCTGGAATAGGTTGGGCAATGCCTCATATTTCGTGCACAGGCGGCAAAGTGTCCGTGTTAGGCAATACATGACAGCTACTAATGGGCTGTGTTAGGCAATACATGTCAGCTACTAATGGGCTGTGGTAGGCAATACATGTCAGCTACTAATGGGCTGTGGTAGGCAATACATGACAGCTACTAATGGGCTGTGTTAGGCAATACATGTCAGCTACTAATGGGCTGTGTTAGGCAATACATGTCAGCTGCTAATGGGCTGTGTTAGGCAATACATGTCAGCTACTAATGGGCTGTGTTAGGCAATACATGTCAGCTACTAATGGGCTGTTTTAGGCAATATATGTCAGCTACTAATGGACTGTGTTAGGCAATACATGTCACCTAGTAAAATAGGCGGACACAATTGCCTTTCAAAATTGGCGTGCTGAAGCAAGCACAGCAGGAGTTTGACGCGAACAGTTCGGCCACTTGTTGGAGAAACTGCTCGCGCAATGACAGTGAGGCTGGTCAGAGAGACACAGACAATGACTGCGCACATTCGCTTTCACGCGGTATGGGAAACTGCGTCCGTATCCAAAATTTGACCAGTTGATGGAAAAGTCTTGTATTTGTGCAACTTATTCGAGGTTCACGCACCACTTTTTTCATAAAACGTAACCTTACATACATCTAATTACATCTCTCATAACATCTCATTACATTTCTCATTATATCTCATAACATTTCTCATTATATCTCATTACACACACCTTTACATTTCTCATTAAACAATACTTTACATCTTTCTCATTATATTTCTCAATACATTTCTCATAAAACACTGAAACATCGATGATAAATTATCTGGTAAATGCATTTAATTTGTTTCAATACGTCAACTACAAATATTCTGTAATTGAAGGCAATATCTTTGACTTGAGCTTACAAGTCATGATTGAGACAGTGTGCACTTACTTGCGTCATGTGAAATTTCCCGAGGATGAGTTCGTGTCTGATATTAATCCCTCTCAACCAAGTCTACCTTTTTCGCGGGGGCATGCATGTTTTTCGCCGCCCAAGCGAAAACTTGGGCGGCGAAAAACATGCATGCAGGCAGCGAAAAAGTTAGACTGGGAATGAATTCAGGGCCAAAAAAAAATTATATTTCGAACAAACTTTTGAGTGTTAACTCATGTTTTTTCCCAACATTACATTTTTATTTATTTTTTGTCGTTCAGGGAATAAATAACTGGATCAGATACATGCATTTAACAACGAAGGGAAACATCATACAGAAGGAACTGCTGATGCACGTTGTTCACTATTTATTTGCACCAATATATCAACCCTTTCCGAAAATTTCAAGTCTAAGATCTAATAGCATTTATTAGAAAACTACGCGCGAATACAAATTCATATTGTGAATACAATTCTATGTCGTAAGTGCAATAATTCTTTGTCGTAAATCCTCAAGTTTCTAGTTATTTTGCTTCTGAGCAATATAACCAAGTATTTAATAACAGGTCTAACTAGAAAAATTGACTAATTTTATTTGGTTTGATGAACTTGATAAGTACATTCAATTTACTGCGTAAAATTCTATGATCCCGAAATCGTGCCACCAAAGTGTCAAGCAAATGGGAATTGGAAAAAATTTTATTTTGTCTAAAATGATTAAAAGTACAAAGCATTGTTGGTATTAAAATAAACTATGAGAGGAAGACAGAGAGTATGTATTTTTAAATACAAAGTATGTGTGTAAGTCTACAATTTTTAAATCGGCAGGAGATGTGGGGACATTGCATTTTTCGGCATGATTTCGCGCTGCATAATGCGATGAGTGTGCTGGCTGCTTCCCTGCACGTGAGCTTCTACCCCGATGCTCTGCCACTCTAATACATACATTCCATAACTTCGTGTCGACAAACGATCAGTACCAACGCGTCTGTTCCACTCATACAGAATTCATACTGCAACAATACTCGCGATCACGTACAAGGAGATCATTGAAATTTAAACTTTATGAATATTAAATCACCTAACACTCGTTACAACAAGTTTCTCATATACCAGCATGAACGCGAACTTGACGTAGCTGCAATTGACCTAACAAATCGTCATTTTGTATTAATGGTACGGAACACAATGTATGATTTAGGCAGTGAGTGAGGGCAACCAGAGAACCGGCAAACTCACTTCCAAAAAAAAAACAACAACATGGCGGCTGAGGTGAGCATTTAAACCACATAGTGGCCTAACTGCCCACCCGCTACAGTGTGGGCTGGTCAGACATGCACAGACCATGACCGAGCACATCCGCCTTCGGGCTGTGTGAGAGACTGCGTCAGTGTGCAGGATTTGACAAGTTGGCGGAACAGTCTTGGATTTGTACCACCTATTCTAGCGTTGCAAAATATGCCATAATATTCCGATATAATGACATAAATTTGACGATAATATGTGTTACATCTTGAAATAATATTTGTTTTATCATAATATATTTTATACGTTCAACTCTCTCTCTCTATATATATATACCGTCATTGAAGGCAATATCTTTGGCTCGAACTAACAAGTCGTGATAGAGACAGTGTGCATTTCCTTGCATGCTGCAGAACTTCGCAATGATGTGTTCGTTTCCGACACTAATTACTCGCAATGATCACAGTGCAGCAAAACATTTTATCGTTAAACCTTTTGATTGCTGACTCATGTTGCTTTCCTAACGTTAAGTTTTTCATTTATTTTTTCGTTCAGGGAATAAATGACTTAATCAGATACATGTTTCGATGAAATGAAATACGATACTGAAGGAACTGCTCTACCAGTCCCTGATTCTTAAAATGTGCTAATTATTTGGAATAATATATCAACACTTTTATTATTAAGTTTTGAGCTTGGTATCTTAGGTAATTTATTCGAAAACTACGCTCGCATACCATTATGTGTCGTAAATCCGGAAGTTTTTGGTTACATTGCTAATCGAACGCTTTTTTAACAAAGCACTTACTACTAGGTCTACCTAAAACTATTGACTAATTTTCCAACGTTTGATGAATGTAATGAGTAAATTCAGTTTCTTATGTAAAATTCTACGTTTGATCCCTAACTCGCGCTGCTAGTGTGTTGAGGGAATTTGAATGATGTTACTACTTCTCTAAAATATTTGAATGATGATGCTGCTTTTCCAAAAAACATACATCACACCTGAGAACAAATGTTTTACTTTCAAAAATTCTAAATTGGAACTCATATTCTACTTTAGCAAGACAAAGGCAACGCTGTCATGCAGTCTAGTGTGTGGACCGCGCAGCATAAAAAATTCTGTTAGTTTTGCTGTTCCAAAAAAAAACCATACGTCAAACAGATCAAAGGTTTTATTGTCAAAAATTCTTCATAATATCTTACATCCTATTTTAGCGAGGTATAGGCAGCGTTGTCCTGCAGTCTAGTGGGTGGACTATGGTTGAAAAAAATTAACTAGTCGACTTGCTACACTTCATAGCGACTTGAATGCTCACCCACTGAGAAGTGAGCTGGTCAGAATACTGTAGACAATGACAGCGCATATCCGCCCTAAACTACACTGCACGGTCAACTGTACTCCACATCATGCTGTCTGCATCTCATCTACAGCATCACAGGTAGTGTCATCACCATCCTCCTTAAAATTCACCATATTCTTGTCAATAATATGTCCATGCGTAGATATACAGACAAATCAGGAAATGATATATGTATATTTATATATCAGAAACATAAAAATGAAGAAACTTCTTAGCATATTAATCATTTTTACTAAGAAAATGTTTCGGAGACCGACTAAATCATCACTTCAGAAAAACAAATCATTTTATGCGTAATGTGTAAAGATCAAATGTGTAAAGATCAAACGTGCAATGAATTTTAGGGATTAAAATCTATCATGATAGGAAAAACGTGGTATGTCAAAGAAGAAAGCAGAAATAAAACACGCAAAATATTGCAAAAATACAGATTAGGTTGGTGATGAATAAGTTTCTACCTATTTTCTTTTCGCAACGAGGATGAAATGTCCATGTTTTTCAAATTAGGGTTTCGCTTTAAAATATGTAGGGACTCTAGAATCCTGTGGTCATAGGGAGATCGAAGCAGAGTCGAAAATTTCGAAATCGGCAGGAGATATGGGGACATTGCGTTTTTCAAGCATGATTTTAAGCTGCAGAACGCAAAGGGGTGCTAGCTGATTCCCAGTACGGAAGCTTCTACCCCGATGCTCTGCCACATTAATACAGAAATTTCGAAACGTCGTGTCGACAAACGATCAGTACCAACGCGTCTGTTCCACTCATACAGAATTCACACCGCAACAATGCTCGCGATCACGTACAAGATCATCGAAATTTCAACTCCATGAAAATTTCAACTGCACATTCGTTACACGTTTCTCAAATACCAGTACGTACGCGAACTTGATTGTGGCTGGAATTTACCAAGCTACCCGGAATAAAGGTACGCCATGTATGTTTGATTTAGGCAGTGAGTGAGGGCAGTCAGAATAACAGCAAACTCACTTCAAAAAAAAAAACCAACAACATGGCGGCTGAGGTGAGCATTTAAACCACGTAGTGGCCTAACAGCCCACCCGCTACAGTGTGGGCTGGTCAGACATGTACAGACAATGGCTGAGCACATCCAATTATTGATGCTACGGACACTACGTCAGTGTGTAGGACTTGCTACTTCTACTTTAATGCTGAATAAAATTCTACTTGCCACATTAATTAAAAATGTTTGTTTAGTACAAATAACAAGCTATTGTCGAATATGCCTCAGTGCCGCGTTCCTGTTTTTATCCCGTCGAACATGCCGCTGTACCGCGTTCCTGTTTTCATCTCGTCGAACATTCTGCTGTACCGCGTTCCTGTTTTAATCTCGTCGAACATGCCGCTGTACCGCGTTCCTGTTTTATCTCGTCGAACATGCCGCTGTACCGCGTTCCTGTTTTCATCTCGTCGAACATGCTGCTGTACCGCGTTCCTGTTTTCATCTCGTCGAACATGCTGCTGTACCGCGTTCCTGTTTTCATCTCGTCGAACATGCTGCTGTACCGCGTTCCTGTTTTCATCTCGTCGAACATGCCGTTGTACCGCGTTCCTGTTCATATCTCGTTACCGTGGGTGTACAGTGGCGGAGGTATGCGCAATTTCTTCAGATTTTTCACCCTCTCTCTGCTACACTTTCATCGCATCTCATGTGAATTTAGTAGTCACATGTGACGCTATGTGTGAATTTGCAGCTCATATGTAACTCACAAATGAGATTAGCCATGTCAGCGCTGCTCTGATCGCGGCTGCGATTTTTTTTATAGAATGCAGCAACGAATCATTGGTGTGAACACTACTTATTCTCTATATTCACTTATACTGCTGTATATTGCATTGTTGTTGCTGCCTAACTCAGAAAACTCAGAAAATGTCTCGTTACTTCTAGGTAATTAACGAATTACTAATTTACTTTTGTTAATTATAATTTTGTTTGTGACTTTTAGGACTAACGAATATGTGAATGATACCCAACTCTAATAAATTCATGAATGGCTTGGGGCACTTAAAGTCACTCTACGACTACGCTTTCGAAATTGAATGCCATTTTGTAAAAAAAACTTTGACTTTGATGAATGAGTTTGTGTGCATATAAATTATTACAGAAATTCTATGGAAAAAAAAATGATTAAACTCACAGGGTAAAAGGATGGTATTAAATAAAACAATTAAATGCAATGCTGCAATTATAAAAAATTATCTCACTTTAGAGCATTAGAAATAATGTTAAATTGTAATTGCTTGCATTTCAATTCCACTTTCTCTCGCTATATCCCTTGAGAAAAAATTGCACATGAAACTTCGAGGGCAAGTATTAAAATAATTAAGTTTTCAAAATTCAACTTTAATTTTTCATTGTTTTGCATAGACCACACGACACGACGCGATTTGTTCATTTCGTTCAATTCAAATTCATAAATGTGAAGCAGGCACAATAATTCAGAACAAATCATCAAGTTATAAAATTGCTCAAGAAAAGTTTTCGACTTGCTCCATTATCGAAAACAAGTCAGGGTAGCATCCTTCAACCTCACACAGATGTATATCCTTCATTATTGAACCTTTTTGAAACCCCAATCATAGATGTTTCACGTAGTGTTACATCAATGTGATAAAATTCAATTATATTCAGAAAAACATAATTTGAACCATTTATTTACCGTTGCCAATACACCTAACCCCTGTTCTCATTCGGATTACCTAGCACAAGTTTCCATAATGAGTTTTTATACAAATCAAGTTTCTGAACCGCTTTCACGACTCAACTTTTCAAGTTAGAAAGTAACGTATAAAATATTCTCTAATTACTTAGCTGCATTGCACAATTTTCAAAATAGCAGAAACATGTCACTATAGCTTCCAACTTGTACTGTTACAAACCAGATTATTGGAACTGCACAGTTCCAAAATTTCCGTTTCCAACTTGCAGTCACACAAACCGTTTCAAAATTACGAAGTTAAATGAGATGAATTTGAAAATTTTAGTTTCGAAACTCAAGTTACAATTTGTACAAATGCTAATGTACTCTAAATAAGATAGAACAGCAGCATTGACGTCAGACGTAATTTATTGGAAGCTCCGATGTCAGTGAGATGATAAAATTTAATTGGGACTACGTAACGACGGAACGCAACCTTCGTTAGCGACCACCTGACATTGGGGGACCTATCGTACACCTGAGTTTCTTTCTGCGTGTCTGCCCCGTGAGTCATGAAGAGCACAGAAATGGGTCAGGGAGGGATCTGAAAAACTTTTACATTTGCATCAAAGTTAATTCTTGTTTTTATGTCCTAAACACATTGCAAATCATATACGCACATTCGTTGGGTAATATCTTCAATTGAATTCTATATGTATAATATTATAGTTGCAACAGATAAGTGATCCCGACTGTTTCTTCGCTCAACCTTGTTCTTTTTAATTTAAAGGGGTCAACCCAGGCTCCTGTCGGCCCGATGGGCCACTTTTTTTAAAAAAGATCCTAAGGTGATGGATTAGTGTTCTCTAAAATTTTATGGCACTACTGATGCTAGAACCACCCTTCCCCAAGGGTTAATGACCAAAAATCATGAATTTATGACCTTATCTAATTGTAACAAAAATGAAAAATCTGCCTCTATTAGTTTGTTACCAATGTTTCACGAATTCCAAAACAGTCTTTGGTTTTGTTGTAGAATGAAAACTCATTGACTTTATTCTTTTGACACATCCCTAAAAATGAACTAAAAAACTAATATTTCTAATTTTTTCAAAAAACTAAGGCCTAAATCGAAAAAAAGAATTAAGCAAAATGTGTTTCTTTTTAGAAATTACACATAATGTTCAAACTTCAGAAGAATCAGACCACAAATAAAAATTAAACATTTTTCAAGAAATAGATATTTTTTTTCTAATTTACAACTCACAGTTTAAGTTTAAATTATGCATGGAGATTATAAAAAACGTTAAAATAACATTCAAATTCAAAATTGTTTGTTATATAACACTTCAACAAAAAATTATGGCTTTGGCTAATACTAAAACACCCTCATTTTCAACATTCAAAAGAATGGAAGTCAGTGAGTTTTTTGCTAGGAAAAAACAAAGAAAGTTTTAGAATCTTTAGAACATTTCTAACAAACTGACAGTCTTTGATTTTCCAATTTGTACATTTTTTTATCATAGTTCAAAACCTAAAATTTGGTATATTTCAGTTAGTGATCAAATATCGCATATAAAAAGAGAACGAAAAGTTTCAAATACAAAAATCACAAATGCCAGTTTGTTTGCAATGTTACAAAAATTGCAAAACTGTCTTTGAATTTGTTCTAGCACATAAACTCAATGACTTCTAATTTCTTGAAATATCCTAGAATGAACTAAAAATCTAATATTTCCAATTTTTCTGTAAAACTAAGCCTAAATCGAAAAAGTTACATGAACAAATTATGTTTTTTTTCAAACACACATATACTGGCCAAATTTCAGAAGAATCGGATTAAAATTTACACGTCTATTGGTTGAAGTCCTTAATTGTGCCATCGTAATTTTTCCCATCAATTTTGTTTAGCAATGCTTTAGTTAGAAAAATATTCGTAGTTATCATTGCATTGTTTTGAAAAATACTTGAAATTAATTCAGAGAAAACAAAACAATGGATGGAGCTCATATTTTCATCGATTATCACCGATCATTTATTTGTTCTTCAAAGTTCACGTAATTTAATGAAATCAATAACTCCCATGATGGGCGGAAATATTGTGATTTTAAAAATGTAATTCTTTATTTTGATATTTCAAATTTGAATATACTTTGTGTTTCATTCGCATTTCTTTCAATACGTTGATGCAATAAGGAGCCTTGAACATTGTAGCGACTATACTTCAGTCACCACTCAAAATCTCATCTAGTCATTTCAAGTGTTCAGTAATCTTAAGATTTTTAAATGCAAATTTATTAAATAAAAGTTCCAACTTCTCTGCCCTGCATCACCGATACGCCCTGCAGGAGAAGCTATGTAAGGCCGCTACCTCACTTGCCTCAACGGAACTCAACGGCGGAGGTAGCACCATCCGGGACTTCCAACATAAATGAATATCCAGCTTGGTTGCCCGTAACCGCCGTGATGGCTTCAACGCATCACAGCGTGCCGTTTGTTGAAACTACGCAGGAACACTGAATCGTCTCTGAGTCGAAAAACCACATAAAAAATTTAAAAGGTTATATCGAAGCGGCTTCCGAGTTCTCGTTTTGTGGCTGTGGGCTCGATGTGCACTCCATCTTTCATTGCACCCCATCATTTCCAATAGAGTTCATATCTGGGAAATCTTATGTCCATGGGATCGGCTGAATGTCATCTCACGAGCCATGGCTTCGGTGGTGTGGCTATGGTGGTGTGGCTATGGTGGTGTGGCTATGTGACAAGGAACTGAGTCTTGTTGGAAGTTCCGCATTTGTTACGAAACAAAATATTCTGCTTAAGAACTCTTCCACCTTCCTAAATTTTGAAGAAATTAACTGATGAATTTTCTTAGAATTTTCATGTCATACTCATGTTTTTCTTGTATTATAGTTATAAGGAAATTGACATCTGAACGTGTTTCAAAGTTTAGGATGGCTGAAAACGTTTTTTAAAGAAAATTATAAATTTAACGCTGTTAATAAGTTCTTGAGCTTGGAGATCCAAATCACCGCACAATTTCTTCATTGCAGATACTAAACAACCTGTCAGTGTCTCGATATACTTACCTGTGTTCATACTCGCAAGCAGAGCCTGTGTTTAAAAAGTCCTCAACAATGTGCTAGTTGCGTGTCCCGCGAAGTAATACGGTTTCCAACGCTGTTATTTTCGTTGAAAATATGCGTCCTCACCTGACTTTCTAAACAAAAGTTATTCTCCTGGCTGCAGTCTTAGCCCTCTGTGCACGGTCATACTGCATTACAGAGATTTATTCTTCAGGTAAAACCACCCAGCAGTCAGAGAAAATTCGAAAAAAAACTGGGGAAAGAAATGAGAATAACTTTTCACAATTTGTAATTTTTGTCCTGAAATAACTATGGTCAGCGCCCAAGAGAGCATGGTATCAAATCAAAGGTGACAAATATTTTTCTATTTCACTGTGATGATCCGATTAGCACAATTGAATGATTAATTTAAAAAACTACTAATATTAACTCCCAATATTAATTTGAAAAACTGCTAATTTCATTTCCAGAAATAGTTACCCTACTGTGTATAAGAGAGAAAAGTGCAGCAGCCTGACTACTTGAACTTATTGCTGGATTGGTTTTGAGTCTCTGAAAACTAGAGTAAAGGTGAGTATCAACGAAAAACTATCAACAAATATATTTGTTGTCGGTATTAGTATTGATGAATGTCTGTTCGAAATTCAAGGTTCGATCTAATACTGACCTGCAAGTAAGAGACAGAGTACTGCAACAAAGAATTTAATTTTGCATAAACCACACTGAAATGTGTGATGTTTCAGTATTTACAAATATTTGACTCAATTAATGCCGCTTTCTATAACATTTTCACAAATTTAGATTTCCGCAACATTTTCACAAGCACTTACCGTGTATTCTCAAACGAGATACTCAGTGCTTCTTATAGATTTAAATACCTTGAACATCGTAGTATCTCTCTTAATGATGAACATGTATCTTTATTTATGTCTCTCTTTATGATAAAAAATCCACACAAACGCTCTTACATATATTCTAACGAACGCCAAAAGAATTAGCGCGTTTGTATCGTTCAGTTCATCTAATTTAACGTTGAGTATTTTTTGTACGCCCTGGCTTATTATTTTTCAGAGTTTTTTTTTTAATGAATAAATTCATATTTTTTGTTTAGTCTATAATTGTTATTTTCGAAAGGAGTGTGCATTTAAACTAACTATAACCGGCACTTGAAAAGCTTCTTTCTGCTTGCAGCTTCTTTTAAAATTTTAGTCCGTTCATTGAACGGCTAGCCAAATTAAACAAAATGAAGTGTGGTGTTGAAACACCATGGGGAATGGCTTCCGTAACGGCTTCGGTAACCCTTTATAACTGAACTCCAGAGAGTCTGGTATATTTGACTGACTTCATCACGGTTCATCATCCATTCCCTGCAGAGTATTTTGTAGAACTAATGAGTTTATAAAATTCCATTTAATCTCGCGGAAGAAAGATCAGAATTGAATAATCCTATACCCGTTCATCATCCTTCACCATGAAACAAAACGGCAATGAGTAGTTCTCCTACAGTTAAAATTTTCTCCCCGTACAGTAAAAAAAAGAATTATTTTATAACTCTTCATAATCATTTCCAAGCCAGCCGATCAGAATTGAACAATTTTGCAACAGTTCACGTTTCCACAAAAAAAAACGATCTGAAATGAATAATTCTACAACAGTTCCCAATCCCTGCCCCAGGAAACCGATAAAAAGTGAAAAATTGTATTTCAATTCATCATCAAAACACAGAAGTGAACAATCCTACACCAGCTCCTATTCCCTCCCCCAGAAGCGAACAACACAAGCCACCATGAGACCAGAGCTGCCAATTGTTACAATTCTCCTAAATTTCATATTTCCTAACCATAAAACTGGAAAAGTAAATAATTCAATAGCTGTTGATAACCCCAGAACGGGAAACCCTACAAAAGAATAATTGTTAATCAAATAATTATCTTTCTCCAGAAGCGAACCACTGAGGCCACCATGAGACCAGAGCTGGCAAGTGTCGGCGCTGCGGTGGCCGTCTTGCTGGTCTGCGCCGCGCCTGCCGCGGCCGATGCCATCGGGTGGCTGGAGGTGAGCGACGAGCGCTTGTAGCGCTGCTGTCGTCAATTAAATCATATTTCTAATTAATTCAGTTAAAATTTACTTCCATTTAATAAAATATAATTTTGTAGGAAATTAATTTTTTGTTTTTTTGCATGTATATATTTCGTCTACTAGTGCATGCATGCCTGTGTGAGAATACGTAAATGAATGAGAATGGTGCATTCATTTCATCTACAAAGTCGGCTGAATTAGAGAGGAAAAAATAGTCACGGCTGATTTTAAATCAGTTGAAAAATTCAGACTTGAAAAAAGCTAACTTAGCAAATGAATGGTTGTAACTAGTCATAGTCAATTAGTGACTGCAGGCGCTAAACACAGTCAATCAGCAGCTGGCTGATGTCAAAACTCAGTCAAATATTGGCTGCAAGCAGGAAACACAGTAAACCAATGAGTTGGTGATGCTAGCGCTGCCAGACCTTAGGCCCTGAACCTAAATGTCATACTTTAAACCACACAAAACCAAATGCTAAATATTAATTAAACCACAGAAAGCTAATTCAAACACACCGGACCAGACATTTGCGATGGCTGGCCATGAATTTTGACGACGTTTTTTCTTCAGTTTGAAACACATTTATTTTCTCGTACTCGCAAAGTACTGGAAATTGGGTGCAGCGATATAGCAGCAGATTTGGAACTTACAAAAAAAAAAATTAATTCAGCGGTCTAGTAAAATAAAACCCAGTTTAATAGTGACCTGATGATAGTGAACCTCGTGGACCTGAATGTGATCAGGTTCATATCAAATCGTTCATGTTACAGATCGTGACTGATATCAAACCCAGCCAACCCGAGACTTGCGAATGAAAAGCGCTACAAAAGAATCAATTAAAATCCTGTTTTTTGCTCATATGGCAATTAACATTGATATCCTCCCAGAAATAACAGGCTTTATATTTTCATTCCCCTCAGGGGGATACAACTATTGTATCTATGGGAATTAGTGCTCCCAGGGGAAAAATGTGTCAGGGCCCTAGCTGAGAGTTAGGTAGGCTTTCTTTTTCCTGAAATTAATATAATTTTTTGTCATCTTAAGGACCACCTTTTTTCGGTTCACTGCTATCCTGTTTTTTTCAGCACCTACTACTTTCTCCTTCAACTTTTAGCTTGTTTCTTTCTTTCTCTTTCTTTTCTTTTTTCTTTCTCTTTCTCTAGAAACTTCTTTCTCATCTTACTGTTTCTATGCCCCTTCTGCATATATTCCATATCCTCTTATCTCCGTACTAAATGGTGCCTTTCTTCTTCCTCTCTTCCATGCACTCTATTTTTAGCGGTTAGGGAGGCTTAAACTAACACATAATCTAATCTTTATATTTTCATTTGTTTCCGGGTACTGAAGCATCGCTCAGAGGACCTAAGCGATCATCAAAATCTTGAACAACGAGGTATGTTTGTTTGGCTGCTGCTTTTTTCGATTTCTCGTAACTGCTAATTCTTACCGAGCTAAAAATCTCAACGTTTTGTGATCACGTTCAGAAGTAACTCAAATTGATCAAAATCCATCCCTTTTCCTAGCAGAATTGTTCGATATGTTTTGCATTCTGTGAATAAGGACGTGTAACTTGTTTTTGTGCACATTTTTTCAACTACATATAAGATGAAAATTTTCTCAATTCATGTCTTTCGTTGATATTGCGATTTAGATCCACACTACCCACAGAAGGTATTAACGAATAGAAGAAAAATTCAACCGTTTGTCGCTTCCAACTCCGAAATAGAGGAGTAAACTTTACTAGCCACATTGTATTGCGTGCGCTCAAAAATACATCGGACTGATTTCAGAGTTATTTATTTGATATTACAGAGGTATTCTCATATTTGGAGTTTTAGATGTCAGATCAATGAAATGCGCGAGAACTTGCGAACTTACTTGCCAACCGTAAAAACTTGTGAACCGTAAGAACTCGTTAGCCGTCAGAACTTGCGAACACTTAGAACTTGCAAAATGTAAGAACTTGCAAACCGTAAGAACTAGCAAAAGGTTGAGTGAATTGTATTGGAAGAAATATGGGCTGCCAAAACATTCGTTCCTAATCCAAAAACAAATTGCACAAATGCAGTTGTGTCTATGCAAAGCATACATTCGATTATAAATAATTTGAGGTGAGCGACTTAAGATTTGAGTTTCATCTATGTCGAGTAAATTGTTATAATTTCTAAACAGACATTTAGTCATTTCGTTGAGTCATCTCATTTTAGTCATCGCATTTAGTCTTCAACTAATGATCATCTTATCATTCAACTAATGATCATGCCCTCATTCAACTAATGATGATCTCATCATTTAACTAATGATTATCTCATCATTCAACTAATGATAATGTCAGCATGAAATTGAACCTCTATAACCTATAACAGCGAACAAAAGCGGCCACATCAGGCCGAACGTCGTCATGTGTTGAAATATGTTGTAGTGCTTCATTTTTATGCACATGTAACGCTCATGTTACGTTTATGTTACATTCATGTTACACTCATATAACACTACGCTAATCTTACGCCTATGTTACAGTCTTGTTCAGCTCATATTACTCACATGTTACGATCTTGATGTGGTGGCGTTTTTGTTACTCAATGTTACACTCATGTTACTCTCTAGTTACCCTCATGAAACATTCATTTTATATTCCTGACACTCATGTTACCCTCACGTTACACGCATGTTACCATCATGTTACACTCATGTTACATCAAAGATACGTTCATGTCACACGCTTTTACATACATGTTACGCTCATGTTACACAGATGTATCATTTATGTTACACTCACATAGTAAATTTTCAGTCATTAAATGTGATTCCAAAACTAACCACTTTAAAATATTTGATTTTTTCAGGTCCGCTCGAATTCCTGATATACTGCCATGGAAAATGCCTGACCGAAAATTTGAAGGTACGGCACCTGAAGCTTCTTCCTTAGTAAACGGAGCGTGGTGTAGTTCCTTGCTCATTGGCTGTTGAAGTACAATTTGCTAAGAGACATTTTTCTTACAAATCAAAGTTCTATTCAAATTGCTAAAATACAGATACTTTAGGAACATTTTAGCATTTAGCCTTAGCGCAATTGAACTGTTAAATTAAGAAGTTTTATTCAAAAATAATCTAAGTTATAACAGTCTTTGTATTTCATCAGTGGTTCCACAACATCCTTTCTTTATCAGATATTCATAGACACCACTTGCGCGTAAAAAATTTCCATGGCTTCGCCTATTCAGCAGAAGTTAGACAAACATATTTGTTCTCCGATAGCGATTTACCAGTTACTTGTGAACACAAGAATTCATGCCTAAAGTAAATACAACGCCTTCATTTGCCAACAACCCAATCATCGAACACACGGTAAAATTCATTCGAGGGCAGTTTCGATGCCAACACTATATATCGAACAAGGGCAAGTTCACTTTAGTATGGGACCGTAACTCACGGTAGAGGAAACAAGGTAGGGTCATTTCTATGGATGAAAATACACCTCCTCATGTTCGGCTAGCCAATAGAAAAGCTTAATTTCAAACAAACTTTATGACGTCACCAAAACACCATATCGTTAGGCCAATAGTGGAGCCAGATTTGGGGGTAGCAGTGCTACCAGATGCAACATGAGCGCTGCTATTGGTTCGTTGCCGTGACGTCAGCAAAACCACACCGTCAACGAAAAAAAGACTGGTTTGAACCTGCCTTGTTTTCTCTACCGTGCCGTACCTATTGGTCATGAAAGCGTTTTTAACACGTTGGCCGCGATGGGTTAAACTGAAGTTTAATATAAAACTCAACTTTAAAGTAAATTTTTGGTAGCAATTTCAAGACAGCGACATTTAATAGGTAGTGATTTTGTTTGGCTTTAGCTTGGTATTCACATGTCAGGTTGGTACAAAAGTTGTGGCGATTTAGAAGAGAAAATTCAAAATTACCTAAATTGATATAATGTCTATTTCTATTGCTGACTTATAATATCATGAGTAATTTACACCTCTTTTTTAAACTATTAAGTGGTTATTTTTCATTCTCAAAATTGTGCTTGCAAATCGGCAAAAACTTTCGCACCAACATGATAAATTGAGTTTGTTGCTACTGGTCGGTCAGCAACATTATGAAAATTCCCTCCGTGTACACCGGTGGCTCACATCGTGGTCAACGCTTCAAAGAACGATGACCATACTCTTTTGTGTTCGAGGTTCACCTGAGATGAAGAGCTCGACTTTTCAACAATTAGCCAGTACAACACAACCGTGCAGATTTAGGAGTTTAGTAACTGGTGAAGCAACTATTTAGTTTATTAGCTTATCTGGTTACTTAGGAGTATAGAGAACCCTGAACTTGTATATTTGCTGCATGTAAATCGTCGTGTGCAATCAATTTGACTCATTGGCTTTAATGCGCTTTGACTCTAACATGTCCCAAAACATGTCTACATCGACTGAAAACATTTGACATTGAACAATAATTCGCGTGTGAGCTGCCGGAATATGAATTCCTAGAAATGCATTGGCAAGTACACGAAATACACATTCACCTTTAATGGAATTAAAAATATAATACGCATTCTTCTTTATTCTTTCAGATCGGCACGTGGCGTCGTTGGTGTTTCTCGTTTGAAACACCTCTTAAGTCAATCATTTATCCCGGATCTTGCCAGTGTTGCGTAACGACGGCATTGTTGGATGAGGCTACTGCCACCGCCCCACCTGCTGATGCATCAACTGATGGACCAACTGATGGCCCAGCTGGTGAAACAACTGATGGACCAAATGATAGCCCAGCTGGTGAAACAACTGATGGATCGACCAACTAATGGCGCAACTGATGGACCAACTGAAAAATCTGCCAGTGGATCATTTGTCAGAAAAACGGGTTGATAAACTGGAGGACAAACTGATGGAACAACTGATGCACCAACTAATGGAACAATTAGAGGACCAATTCATGGACCAGCGGAAGTACCAATAGGAGGACTAATTGGAGTAACGTGTAGAGTTTGTCATCGGTCTCAAGGATTGGATCATTCTTTACCTTTAAAATTCAAGGTACGATGGTTCCTGCTTACTTATTCCAAGCAAGGGTTAGAGAAATATTAATTTTATCCTTTCAATTCATAATGGAAATAAACATTGCAGAATGTTTCGTCTTTCATTGCCCGTTCCATCCCCGCAGTTTGTTTGAATGGGGGCAGGACAGCCCACTTTCGGAGGCATTTCTCGCGTAAAGTTTAAATCACCCATATTTTGCATAGAATTTAGGTGTGGAAGGGTAGAGCGTTTTTCATTCCCTGGTTGTCTCGGTTTTCGGGGAAAAATAAAATATTCCACATTAATTAACACTTTGACTGCGGCAGGTAAAGCTGAACTTTAAAATTCAACTAAAATTTAGTCAATTGTCGTGAATTAAGTCGAAAATGGCAAACACACTCTTAATTATGCTTTCATTTGATTCTCATTTAATATTCATGAAAATTGAGGATTTTACGTGGTCGATCAGCAGCATCATAAAAATCTTCTTCGTGTACCACCGGTGGCTCACGTCGTAGTCAAAGTGGTAAGCAAACTCCGACTATACCATATTTATCTTTTTAGTTAGAGTCGATCTGTTAAGTGTCCGTAAATTATAAACAAGAAGAATTTTTTTCAAAACTTTATAAAACCAACCTGGATTTCGAGGCTCTTTGCATATTGAAAAAAGATCAAATTAACAGAGATTATCTTTTATCCACGCCAGTTTATATTTAAACGGATTTATTTAGATTAAGATTTAATGAAGTAAGATTAGATGAAACAAATTCGACAACGTAAATTTTCTTCTCCGATTGGGCAAGTCGTAAATTACTGGCGAAATCAGTTTACCTCAAAATCAACTCTAAAACTATTTATTATATTGCGCAATTTCCATGATAGAGTTGAGACCGCGACTGACATTGCTCACGCTGTAAAACTCATTTTTCTTCTCCAAGACCATTTGCGTTCTCTGCAGGCTGAACAGCTCATCAAATTAACAGATATTATCTTTTGATCTTCTACTCAGGCCAATTTATACAAAAACGAATAAATTTGGGTTAGGTTTTTGTGAAGTAACTTTCGGTGAAATAAATCTGACAACCCAATCCCACATCTGCTTCTGGACAAGTCCTGGATTACTAAAAAATGGATTTGCCTTACAATTGAGTTATCACGCGTTAGAAAATACTTATTAAATTGCCTAATTTCATTGACAGCTAGAGTTGAGATCGCGGCCAAAATTGCGCACGCTGTAAATTAAGTTCTGTAAGAACCGAGAAATGTTACTATGGAAGAGAGGATTACAAATTTTGATATTGCTGTAGCAAATGACTCGTCAGTTGTCCATGCTGGAAAGAATGAACATGTTTCTAGTTTGGTTGAGTGGAGTGTGAAAGATCCTTCAATGGAAACTTTTTCAACCCTGACGTTGCCACGAAAAAAAAAGAATTGAAATTTTAATGGTTATGTTTCAAAAAATGTGTCGTAGTCACTGTTTTTCAGTTCATCTATTTCTGTAAGTTTTATTGATTGCTCTGCCTCGCTTAGCATCACAATTTGGAGTGAACTGTTGAAGCTGAAGTTACTCCGAGTATTTAATTCAAATGAGAAAAAGCGCCTTAGTGTGAATGACTGAGGTTTGTGAAGCAAAAGTACAGAAGTTACTCAGAAACTATTTTTCAGTGCAAAGTCGCTCATCATGCTGGTAAAAATGATTCTCCTTAGGCTTCACGAACACATTTTCGATCACATAATTGTAAACAATTCAGAATCGTCAGCACCCTCATAAGTTGGAACTTATCATGAACTAATTAAAGATTTTTTACTACCCAAGCATATTTAACAGAAACGTAGAGGTCAAATTTAAATTTGAATGCATTGAAATCAGACTTTTTAAAAACAAGTCAATTAAGCATCTGCGCCTGAGCAAGTCCTGCACACAGACGCAGTCTCCCACACAGCCCGAGGGCGGATGTGCTCAGTCATTGTTTGTGTATCTTTGACCAGCCCACACATGTCGAAACGGGTATATTTGTCTATGTTGGGATAAATTGCTCGGTTCAATTTGGACTAAAACCTTAATTTTTGGGCAACATTGTGTCGGTCTTCACTCGGTTGACACAAATTGCCTACGATAGCTAAAGAATACAGAAGCATATGCGAGAGAAGCTAGTTTTTCAACTTCGAGTTCGATTGTTTCAGGATTTATTAGATTGTGTGGAACGTATGGAGCTTATACACAGGAGTACTTGGTATTCTGATCCATATAGCGATGCAAGTGTACATTTCATATGCTTACGCGAACTTGCAAATCTGAATATGAGACGGCTATTATTATTGTGGGTTTCCACAAAATATCTTGTTGATAACACACTGTCCGACATTCTCAACACAAGCTAAGCACGCAATAGTGGGCAGGGACAATACCTACCGTATGATGAGAAGATGTTTTTCTCTCCAAGCAATAATTTATCTCCGTTTTGGTTCTATTTCTGTCAGAAAGTCTTTACATTCCATTAACCAGATTTTTATTGCAGTGCTCAAGTTTCAGTAAAATTTACTAGCGGTTTTCTGTAACATTTCAGTGTGTTCAATTTTTATTATGTTTCGTCCACGGGTGACTGATTTTTCATTTCTTTTACGGTTCAGGCAGTCCTTCATTAAGGTAAACGAGCTTATTCATAACGCGTACGCACTTAAAGTGAAATAACTACGTAGCTCATTCTTAAAAAAAGTCACAAAGATTCCTGTGAATGATTTTCATGCAATAAACGATTTGATACAGACGGTACCTCCACTGCGAAATTAATCTGCGCAAAACCTTTACGAGAAACCATACCGTCAAAAACTATTTCAGTAAATATGGCAAGATGAGAAGTTAAAGAATTATACGGCAATTAGATCTTACCTTTGTCATAAGGGTAATAATTTAATGATGATTTGTTATTGAACTTCAATCTTTCGAATTAGAGCAGCGTTTGTGACAATGTTAAGCAATTGTGGGCTGTGTGTAGCAGCCTGATGAAGACTGACACAATTGCCATCAAAATTTAGAATGTCAGTATTGTAGGAGAAACCGTGTCAGAAACCCAACGAAGAGTTAATTACCCGATAACCCACGAGTGTGTAGGCTGCAGACACACTGTACACAGACAATGACTGAGCACATCCGCCCTCGGGCTGTGTTTGGACTGCGTTCGTGTGCAGGCCTTACTCAGTCGCAGCAGTAGACGAGGATTCTTACAAACATGATTCACGCCACTAATTCCGTGTTTTTTCAATTATTCCTTGAGTAAAAAATAATGTAACGAAGATAATCTGAGTTAGCCGCACAGGACTATTTATTCTTACTCAGCACCTAAAATGTTGTAAAATTTAGCTTTGGAAAATTTGCTTAGGCAAATTATGTCCCACTGTTTCATTTTCAAGGGCATGTTTTCATTTTAAAATTCTTGATTTGTGACATCTGTTCCTTTTTTGGCATTACATGTCCCCAAAGTTTTTGTTTCAGTCATACAATAGAAATGTACTTTGTATAGTGACACTGGTATCATTCAATGCTTCATTTCTCAACGTTTAATTTTATGTAATTCATTGTATTTGCTTTAAAAGTGTATAAGCTGGTGTGATTACATGTAAGTATCTGATAAGATTGTCTTATTAAGAAAGATCATTTTTAGTTCTGATACATTTTTTATACACTTTACGAAACATATAGATGTTATATTATAGGCATAGTTTCTGCCACAGCCTGGGAGCAGAAGTGCTGTCATCGTTTGTTTATTTCCGATCAGTCGATTTATTTTTGGAAATTTTTTTTGGAAATTTTTTTGGATTATTTTTGGAAAGAAGTTTAACTTAAACCTGGTTCGATTGCTCCTCTTCCCCTTTATTAATTCTAACCTCAAGTTATTAATGGCGATGGTGTTGGTTTCCATACAGCAGTCACACGTTGCCAACCGCAGACATACAGTCAGTCCACTGTCGCCAGTAGGCACAGAGTGAGGCGCTGCCTGTCCTGAAGGTGTGTTGGGTGCAAGCAAACACAAAGTTACGCCTTCCGTGTGGCCTCAACTTGGACCAGTGGTTCCTAACCTGTTATGCTCGTACCCCCTGAGAGTGAGAGACGATATTCCAGAGGGTACGAGAAAAGTTTAGCTAAACTTTAAGGTATTAGCTATACGTTTGTACTTTTACATATATCAGGGGTTGCGAGGTTGGAGTGAAATTTCCCAAGGGTGTGAGGCGAGAAAAGGTGGGAAAACCGTGTGGGACTGACTGAACTTTTGAGGCTGAAATTTTACTAGTATTGAAGCAGCGCACGCTATGCTGAAGTTGAATCTGAGAATTTAACAAAAATTAGAACCAAGTTCCCGAAATACTTTTTCTAGCTATTTTACGTATATTTGATGGGTTACTAGCTCAACAGACACTTCGTTCAATTTCTTGAAAATGATATATAGTATACAATCAGTCTACCAGTATTGCATTAAAAGAGAGAAATTACACGCAAATTTAAAAGCTTTATATTCTTCGGAAGTATGTAATGGGTCAGTAATCAGCCATGTCAGCTTTTTTTGCGTGTGTGTCAGCTGAACGAAAACCAACACAATTGCCATAAAAAATTAGACGAAATTCGAGATCGAGGGAGAGAGAAATTTAACCTTTTAAAGCCAAACTGCTCTCTCAGTAATCAGTAGGATAATTGGAAATGAATAAATGATGACTGCGCACTTTCATTCTCGGGCGCTGAGAGAAACTGTGCCTTTTGTGCGAGACCTGCCCAGCCTGAAATACGGGCTTTGAATTGGACTAGTCATTTTGAATTTGCATGCTATTACAGATAAATCCATATGTTTTGAAGAGTTTATGAAAGCATGCAAGTGGATTGAAAGCAATCATCGTTAACTAAACTTTATGTCAGCCCTTATGAGGAGCGCAAATACAATGTATTATTTATACTAGCCGTTAGAAAATACAGCAGCGAACGACAAAGATGCGTCACAATATAAACATGAAACCAAATTTTTGTCAAATGAATTACGAGTAAATAAATTTTGTTTGATTTGTTCGTATTCTGATTTCCTTTGGCGCTTTTTAAACAGGTTCTTTTCTTCCATCTAGCTATTATTTTGGCCATTTTCCTAACACACGTATTTGCGAAAGCCCCATTACCTCTGAGGAATAAACTATAACCCAAAATCCAAATGGAGAAAAATGCAGACTCAGACATATATAGTTAAAAACAGGGGCAACAAAACAGTAGATAATACTGGACTTCATAACCGCTGATTGGAACAGGGGCAACGAGGTAATAGAAATTGCGGGACTTAGTGGGCACTTATGCGACTCTTCAAGGTAACAAGCCATCTTGCGACACCTAATCCACACATCGGTGTCCATCAAAGGCTGCATCTACATCTTTTAAGGGAAATGTCAACAGCCAATATCAGAAGTGTGTAATTTTCTAACCGCCACATTTCCATCAAGGTTCAAATCTGCCACGTACAACAGACAGGCAAAATGACTGATCGACGCAAAGCGTCCGTACCAAATGCAAAATTAGGAGGTAATTGGAGAAATTCGCCACAGAATACGAACAGAGAAAACAGAAGCTACAAATCGACAAGAAGAAAATGGCGCTTGTATGCCCATATCACTTAGCATCACAGAATTGGCATCACAAACGAGTTTTGAACATGAAAGTATGTGCATGTTCCTTTGAACACGAGTATGATGTGCAGTTAGTAGCACTACCATTTTTGATGTTATGTTTTCGGGTATAAGATATGTGAACATATGTAAATCAATTGTGCAAACCCAGAGTGACTTATGTTAACCCAGGTTTAGTACTTAGTTGACTAAGTCAGTCCTGCACACGGACAAAGTGTCCTACGCAGACCGGATGTGCTCAGTCATTGTCTGTATATCTCAGACCTGCTCACACGCCGGTGGGCAAGCAGTTGTGCCATGTAATGGCTCTATTGTTTTTCCTACAAATGCAGTAGATATAAAGAGATGTAATTTTTTTATGGCAATGGAGTCAGATATCTAATAGCTGACTCACATTGCCTACCAAAACAAACATAAAGTCCTGAAGACATACGTGCTGCTCGTAGAGACTAAGACACAACCTGACCTTGTAACAGGCTAGTGGTTTTCATTTTTTGGTTCGTATCCTATTGTGCATGCATTAATTCGTGCATTTGTTCGTGCATGCGTCACTACCACGCCTTCATTGCGGGGTGCCGCATTGCGGATGCTGATTCAGCATAAGCTAGATAGTATAAATTGAGATGCGAGGCTTTCAGAGCCGCATTTGGTCTGTGATCCCCTCTCTACGAAGTAAACCTCAAGATCTACTAGACTTTGATTAACCTCGGCCCTGATACTGGTGGCCAGTTGGTGTTGCACATCCACGGCATTGTGATACACTACTAGTGTAGGACTTTGTGAGTCACGACGTGACGTTGACGGTGCACGAGGGTGAGAGTGATTTCGCTCGAAGTTCTGCTGCAGACAGTGGTGCAGTAGAGAAGTCTGTGCATTGTCAGGGGCAGGGCAATTGTGTCCGCAACGTGTAGATCGACGAAGTGATTCCGTGGCGACGCTACGTGATATGGAAAACGGCATCGTCACGGGGAGGGAATTACGTGAAGTCTATCCTCACGTTTTTCGGTTTGTCATTCGCCGTGTCTCAGAGGAGAGGTTGCTCACCCCTTACGCCTTGGATTTCGACGTGCCTGTGGGTGAGGATTATAAGGTGACCCTTTCATTGTGTAAAGAAGGAAGCGCATACAACGTGATCATCTGCATAAACTTTCATCGGGGTCGACAGTAACAGCGAGTCACAATCAGCGAACCAACATCAGCGACGTATCATCGCCATTGATTTATCTGCGGAGAAACATCAGTGAAGAACCCTGAGCAAGGCGCCATCAACGAAGCGACATCAGCAAAGAACAACCGGCGAAGCTTCACCACCAGAGAACCATCAGCGCAACAAGTTCAGCGCGGCGACGTCAGCTGTGCACCAGCAGCACGATCGACTGCGGCGAGGTCATTGAGATCGGGCCCTGCAGAGGCGTGGTAGTGACGCATGCACGAACAAATGCACGAATTAATGCATGCACACTATGTGAATGATAGATGTTATGAACCGAAACTATTTTATGGTAAAAAATGGTACCCTAGAGTTTTTTCTGCTTATTAAAAATTCACGATTGAAAAATCAAATGATTGAATTCTGGAATCTTCAAGTCTATATCACCAAAACGAGAGCGTTCGTGGGCTAGACAGTAAAAACCCCTTGGCCTAAAAATGAAGAAAAGGAGGGAGTTGGAAAATGAATTACGTATGCCAGTCAAGAAAAAAATTTCATAAACTAATTTTGACAAAATTCTCATTTGGAAAATACCATCATGGTTATTCAATTGAAAATCATAAATGCTTGAATATGGCCGATGTCCTGTTATTTACCTGGACTCTCCCCACACCCTCTGGAATATCGTCTTGAACCCTAAGGAAGTGCGAGAACTCCAGGTTAAGAACCCACTGTCTTGGTTGAGGCCACACGCGAGGCGTCACTTCGTGTTTGTTTGCACCCAACACACCTTCAGGACAGGTCAGGCAATGCCTCACTATATATATACTGGTGACAGTGGACAGTACGTCTGCGGAAGGCAATATGCGTCAGCTTTACGGATACCAACAAAATTGCCTTTCAAAATTTTTGAACCGGGAGAAAGATTGGGAAGAACAATTAAACCACGTTAAAGTTAAACTGCTCTCCCATGCAGTTGCAAACTCATCTGAAATGAACAAACGGTGACTGAACACTTTCACTCCCGGGCTGTGTCAGAAACTGTGCCTTTCAAGCAGGACTGGCCCAGTTGAAAATACGGACGTCGAATTAAACCAGCTCCTCTGATCGTTCGGGTTTAACACATAATATTCATGTGTGTACAAAATGAAAGAAAATGAGAAAAAATCACGGGTAATTTGACTCTCATATCTGCTTCTCATAGTCCATATACTATGTATTACATGGAATTAAAATTTTGGAGAATGCAGCAGTGAATGGTACTAGTCTCACTATAGATCGCACATTTCTATTGTATGAATAGCGTATTATTCAATTTGTTCTCTTCGTTCGTACACTGATGTTCATGAAATTTTTTTTCAGGATTTTTTCCAGAAGAATAATATTCATCAGAACAAAATTCCCTCATGAGGAATGCCCATAGAGATAAAATATCAACTCTAAAATAGTGCATTATTGACGAAGTTCGAATTTTTCAGGGAATGAAGTAGTTTATTTCTTTTAGTACTTTTTTCACTTGAAAAATTATATTTTAGTTCAATATTATCATTATTCAGAACAAAAAGTTCAAGAAAAGCAATAAATGAGTAAAGAGAACAAAATTTAGCTTTACACAATTTGTTTAATAGAAATAAATGCACTTTCTATATTATGACTAGTAAGGTATTCATCGACGCTCAATTTCATGCAATACATTAAACTTGCGTCAAGTGAGGCTGAGAAGAAACCTAATTAGCTGGGATTACTTTTAATTCCTTTGCATATTGCATGCACTTTTCGAAGAATATGGATTTGTGTACACAAATAATCAGAGTGGCTAGTCCAATTCGATGTTCGCATTTTCGACTGTGCAAGTCCAGCATGAAAGGTACAGTTTCTCACACGCCTGGGAGCAAAAGTGCTCAGTCATCCTTTGCTTATTTCCAATCAGTGAAGTTCTTTTTGGGAGAGCTGTTTAACAAGGTTGAACTGTTCTCCTCGAGTTACTCTTACACTCCAATGAAATTTTTGATGGCAATTGAGTTGGATATTTAATAGCTGACTTACATTGCCTACCACTAACACATAGGGCCCAGCAGTGACACAAATTGCCGTTGATACATACTAAGTCACTGCATCACCTTGCAACAGCTTGGTGGTTTCCTTTTTTAATTCGTATCCTGTTTGAAAAATAACTGTTAGAAACCTAAACTGTTCTAGGGAAAAAATGAGACTTTAGAGTTTCTAACGCTTTTTGAAAACGCAAATTTCAAGAAATCAAATGCTTGAATTCTCTAATCTTCATGTTTACATCCCCACAATTAGAGCGTTCGGGATTTAGACTTCAAAATCAACTTTGCCTAAAAAATGGGGAATAAAGAGTAAGTTTAAAAAATGAAATGACGCATAGCAATCAAGAAAGAAATTTCAGAAACTAATTTTGGCTAAATCTTCAGTTCCGAAATTTCATCGTGATTTCTCATTTGACTCGAACGCCTTTTTTTAAAATTGTACCTCTCACGAAGCCAATCACGACTAACTGACAAAATTGTTGTGTGTTCTGAACACAGCGTGGATCAGTCATGACATAGATAACAAATGGCAGTGTTGGCCTTTCAAAAAATGTCAGCACCTTCTAATTAGGGTACTGGTGGACAGCACGTCATCCTGTCTATAGATTTTTAGCTCAGATTATAGGTGGACTAAATCCACATATCGGCGTAACTTTGTGTTTGTTTGCACCCAACACACCTTCAGGACAGGTCAGGCAAAGCCTCACTCTGTGCCTACTGGCGACAGTGGACCGTACGTCTGCGGAATGCAAAGAGTGTCAGCTCTAACCAACACAATTGCCATCAAAAATTCGAACAAAACAGATAGGGTGGGGAGAGAGCAATTTAACTTCGTTAAATCTAAACTGCTCTCCCACTTAGTAGTGGCATGATCGAAAACAAATTAATGATGACTGCGCACTTTCATTCTGTGGCTGTGTGAGAAACTATGCCTTTTATGTGGGACTTGTTCAGCCAAAATTAAAGATTTGAATTGGACTAGTCTTTTTAAATTCACATGCTTTAAAACATAAAAATTCATGTGTTTTGAAGAGTAAGTGAAAACGTGTAAATGAATTGATGGCAATCATGGTTACTTAGACTCTCTTGTCAGCCTTTCTGAGCAGCGTGAATAAAATGTGTAATAAATATTGAACGGTAGAAAATACAGCAGCGAATGACAAAGAGGCTCCATAATATCTCCATGAAACAAAATTTTCGTTGGATGGATTGTGAGGACGCAAATTCTTTTTGCTCCGATCGTGTTTGGATTTTCTTTGGCGGTGGGCTATTTAAATTTATTTCATTTTAAAAACTTGGAGATAAGCTGTTTCATTTTAAACAAGCCATCTCTTCCGTTAAGCTGAGCGATTTTATTGGCCATCAGTCATTTTATTGATTAACGTATTTGGAAATACCCGAACACCTTCGAGGAATAAAATATAACCCCAAAATCCTAATGAATACGAATGAAACACATGGTTAAAGCACATGGGACACAAGGTTAAAAGCACAGGCAACGAGATAGTAGAAGTTGCGGAACTTCTACTACAACAAGTGCTGCAACATAAATAAAAAAAGTACGTCAACAATAAACCGCTAATGCGACTCCTCAAGACAACAAACCATCTTGCGACAGCTAATCCACACATCGGTATCCATAAAATGCTGCATCGACCGCTCCTTAGTAAAATTTCAACAGCCAATATAAAAATTTTAAATTTTCTAACCGCCATACCTCCATCTAGGTCCAAATCCGCTTCAAACAAAACAAGCAAAAAATTGATCGGGCAAAACTTCAGCTCCAAACGCATGATTAGGAGCACATTGAAGGATTTCCCCACCGGATTAATAAGAGAGAATACAGAAGCTACAAATCATCAATTTTTGCTGAGAAAATAGCGTTTGAGGGCCCATGTTATGCAGCATTTCGTAATTGGCATCACAAACGAGTTTTCGTTTCGTCATTTCTGAACATTGAAGAATTCGCACGTTTCTTTGATCATGAATATGATGAGCAGTTAAATAACACTATCATCTGTAATGTTGCTTTCCTTGAGGGAATAAAATATGTGAATATCTTTGAATAAATTGTGCGCAGTCAAAGTTGCTTACGTTACTCCGAAATAGATGTACCTTCATAGTTCCTCATCATTCAAAAGCTCGGTCACAACACAGTATCCTCTTCATTGGAACTAAGATTTGGAATCCAATCCCTGCTGAGATCCGTGAAAGAAGATTTTACACAGCCTTCGAAACAAATCTTGAATCCTTTTCTATATCGGAATATTAATCACGTAAGGTGACCAAATCACATCTTTTCTTTTAATAGGATAATTTACCATGGTTAATAACAATGATCTTTAGTCTGTTCTCAAGTCGCTTCTAGAATATACTGTAAACATTACGCCCATATAAACTACTATTGTAAAATTACGCACCAAATCTTGTATGAACTAATATTGCACATTGATCAGTCTAGTGCGCAACTAGGTTAAGTGAATTAGGTTGAGCATGATTGTACACCTCAGAATAGCGTTGATGATAGGATGCCCTAGAAGTCACTGAACTTATTCGTTCAAGTAGCTATACCCAAATGTAACCATTGTGATAGACTTAAGAAACAATCTACTACTGTATAGCTTGTGGTAAGGAAATTGTTTAAATTGGAATTTTTTTTATACTGTTTAATAAGTTTAAATTGTTTAAATTGTTTAAATTCAATAAGTTGTTTACATTTCGTAAGTTGTTTGAACTGCTTGAATTGTTTACAGTTTTTAAACTGTTTTTAGCCGACTGAGTTAGTCCCGCACACGGACGCAGTGCCCCACGCAGCCCGGATGTGCTCAGTCATTGTCTGTATATCTCAGACCTGCTCACACGCCGGTGGGGAAGCAGTTTGGCCATAAAATGGCTCGATTGTTTTTTCTACAAACACAATAGATATAAAAGGTAATTTTTTTATGGCAATGGAGTCAGATATCGAACAGCTGACTCACATTGCCTACCAATAACAAACATAGGGACCAAGAAACATACGTTGTTGCTCGTAGATACTGAGTCACTGCCTGACCTTGTAACAGCCTAGTGGTTTTCATTTTTTGTTCGCATCCTGTATGAATGATAGATGTTATGAACCGAGACTCTTCTAGGGTGAAAAATGGTACCTTTTATACTTTTTAAAAGGTATTTTTTCTGCTTTTTAAAAATGCACGATTGAAAACGCAAACGATTGATTTCTGGAATCTTCAAGTTAATATCTCTCAAAAAGAGAGTGTTCGTGAGCTAGAGTGCAAAAAGAACTTAGCCTAAAAACGAAGAAAATGAATGAGTTGAAAAATGAATAACGTATGCCAGTCAAGATAGAAATTTCATAAACTAACCTTGGCAAAATTCTCATTTGGAAAATTCGATCATGGGTATTCAATTAAAAATTATGAATGCTTAAATATGGCCGATGTCCTGTGATTTACCTGGACTTTTCCCACAACCCCAAGAATATCGTCTTAAACCCTAAGGAAGTGCGAGCACCCCAGGCTGGGAACCCCTCCTCCAAGTTGAGGCCACATTCGCGGCGTAACTTTGTGTTTGTTTGCACCCAACACACCTTCAGGACAGGACAGGAAATGCCTCACTCTGTGACTCCTGGTGGTGGTGGACTGTACGTCTGCTGTAGGCAATGTGTGTCAGTTCTACGGAAACCATTACAATTACAATAAAAAATTCGAGCACGCGGGAACAGCAAGGGAGACTGATAAAACATTTTGAAATCTAATTGTTTTCCCAGTATTCAGTGGGATTATCACAAATAAATAAATGATCACTGCACACTGGCACTTGGGATGCTTCGTGAGATATTATTGGTTTCATGCAGGACTTGCTGTCGAAAATACGGATTTTGTATTGGACTCGTCTCTCAGACGTTCATACGCTTCGAAGAGTTTATGACAGCATACAAATGTATAGAAAACAACTCCCGGTTAATTAGGCACTCATGTACGCCTCTCTGAGTAGCGCGAATAAAATGTTTAATATATATTTAACGATGTAAAATACAGGAGCGAATGACAAAAAATTTACATCATAATGAAACAAAATTTTCAAAGGAGTAATTTTCAGAAAAATATTACGTTGGATTCGTTTATATTCTGATTTTCTCTACCGTTTTGCCACTTGAATTTATTTTGTTTCAAAAACTTAAAGAAAGTGCTATTTCATTTTAAATCAGGCCTTCTCTTCTTCAAGCTATTTTATTGTTCATCAGCCATTTCTTAGTTTCAGGTAAATATAAAAATACGAATACTTTTGTCGAATAAATTCTAACCCCAAATCCGAATGGAATATATGCAGACTCAGACCCACATAATGGAAAACAAGGGCTACAAAATATCAGAAATTTCGGGACTGCATGATCGCTAATGCAACTATTCAAGGCAACAAACAATCATGCGACAGCTGGTCCACATATTTATATCAATCAGATGCTTCATCGACTTCTCCTTGGGAAAATTTCAACAGCCAATGTGAGAAATTTGAAATTTTCTAGCCACCACACCTCAATCAAAATCGAAAACCGCCGCAAACATAGGTAGGCAAAACAACTGATATACGCAAAGCTTCCGATTCTAATGCAAAAGAAGGAGCTCATTGAAGAAATTTCCTACAGGATACGAAGAGAGAAAACAGAGACAACAAATCAAGAATTTTGCGAAGAAAATAAAGTTTTTCTGTAAATATTATGCAGCATTACGTAACTGCGATAAAAAACGCGTTTTCTGTCTCGTAATTTTTGTACACAAGAGAATGTGTATGTTCCTTCGAGCATGTATATGAAGTGCAGTTAAATAAGACTTCCATTCATAATGTCATGTTTTCCTTGGGGATATAATACACTTGAAAAAATTGTGCAAAGCCAAAGAGGCTAACGTTAATTAACCCAGGTCTATTTAGCTGGCTAAGTAATTCCTGGAAACGGATGCAGGGCCCAACACAGCCCGGATGTGCTCAGTCATTGTCTGTATATCTCTGACCAGCTTACACACCGATGGGCAAGCAAATGGGCCATATGATGGCTGTATTGTTTGTCCTATAATCCAACCACTCCATCTCTAATTTTTTAGGGCAATGGAGTCGGATATCAAATAGCTCACTCACATTCCCTGCCACCAACAAACATAAAGCCCAGCAGACACACGATGATGCTCGTAAATACTAAGCCACTGCCTTACCTTGCGACAGCTTGGGGTTTTTCATTTATTTTCGTCCGTACCCTGTATGAATGATAGTTGTCATGTGGTTTGATACCATGAATTAATGACGGATGTTATGAACTTGAGCTATTCGAGGGTGAAAAGTTTGACATTAAAGTTTTTTACACTATGAAAACATAATCAAAAAATCAAATTGTTGTATTCTGGAATCTTCAAGTTTATGTCCCTCACAATCAGGCGTTCGTGACCTAGACTTCAAAATCAACTTTGTCTAAAAAATGGGGATAAGGAATGTTAACAAAAATAAATTTTGCAGGCAAATCAAGAAATAAATTTCATCGAGTAATCTTGGCTAAATCTTCAGTTGTCATCGTGGTTAATTTTTTGTTTTCGAAATTTTTTTAGACATTCTTCCCACGAAGCCAATCACGACTAATTTACAAAATTGTTCTGTGTTCTGAACACAGCGTGGATCGGCCACAACATAGATAACAAATGACAGTGAAAGTCTCTCAGGGAATGTCAACACCTTCCAACGATGTCTGCTGGTAGACGACAGCAAGTTCTAACACAATATTTTCCGGATGATTTTCAAATTTTGAATTGAAACACTAGAAAATTTGAATTAAAAAGAATTTTAGGTTCTCAAAAACCTAATCGTATTTTAAAAACCATTAAAACATTTGTGCAACGTGAGTAAATTTTCAGAACATCTGAGGCTTCTTGAAAGTGTTGTTTGTCCTCCAGCACCAACGTTTTACTACACCAGCACTAAAATACCTGGTCAACCAGCAGTAGTCTACTTCACCAACACCTAGGCATTTGCTGCATCAATACCAGTGTCATTTCAGCTTTACATTATTAAAGTTGAAGCCACACTTTGTATTTGTCACCCAGCATACATTCAAGACAGGTCTGGCAATGCCTCACTCTGTGCCTACTGGCGACAGTGGACTGTACGTCTGCGGTAGCCAATGTGTCTGTGGTAGACAACACAAGTGCCCTCAAAAACTCGTACGATGATGAACCGCAGGGGAGACTAACTTTACAATGTTAAAGTTACACTGCTTTCCCGTTAATGAATAGAACAACATATAAAGGAAGAATTAAAAGGTTTGAAAAGTTTATGAATTACAGGTAATAATTTTCCTCTTCTTTACCACACGCGGCCACACGCGAGGCGTAACTTTGTGTTTGTTTGCACCCAACACACCTTCAGGACAGGTCAGGAAATGCCTCACTCTGTGCCTACTGGCAACAATGGACTGTACGTCTGTGGTTTGCAAATGTGTGTCAGTTCTTTAAACCAACGCAATTGCCTTAAAAAATTGGTCAATGGGTTATTTCGTTTAGTGATTGAGGGGGAAGAACAGTCTAACTTCGTTAAAGTTAAACTGTTCTTCGACGAAGAAATCACCTGAGCAGAAATAAACAAACGATAACTGAGCACTTTCTCTCCCGGGCTGTGCCAGAAACTGTGGCTTTCATGCAGGACTTGCCCGGTTGAAAACACGGACTTCGAATTAGGTTTGCCCTTGTCATTTTTGTGTTTCAACATATAATATCCAAATGTGTTGAAGAGTGTACAAAAATGAAAGTGAGTTTGTAGTTTTCCGGGTAATTAAACTCTCACACGAGCCTCTCATGGCTCAAATACACTGTATTGTATTAAATTAAACGTTGAAAAATGTAGTATTGAATGCTACTAGTGTCACTATAGACTGTACATGTCTATTACCTGTATAGTGTGTTACAAAATTTTGTTCTCATTGCTCATATACAGATATTCCTGAAGCTTTTGTTCCCATGAATGCATGCAGGGGATTGAAATTCCTTAGAATGAAATACGCTCTCAAGAAATGTCCATTCAGACAAAATATCAATGCAAATACAGAGAATAACGTAGGAAGTTAGAATTTTTGTTAAGAATAGAGTAGTTTATTTCGTCTTGTAATTACTTTATGGATGAAAATTTTAGTCAAGTTCAATTTCATTTTTATTTAGAGTGAGACCATGGAAAATTCAGTTAAGGAACGAAATAGATGAATTTTAAAAATACACTATTCATACAAAAGAAATGAACGATCTACTGTGAACCAGTAACATTCACTGCAGTATTTATCAGCGTTTATTTTATGTAATAAATTGCATTTGCGTCATAAGAGGCTGATGTGAGAGTATAATTAAACGGTACTACTCATGATTCATTTAAATTTTTATACGGTTCTCAAAACATTCTGACATTTTGAGTTATAACACGAAAATTCAAAGGAATTCAGAGGGGCTAGTCAAATTCGAAGACAGTATACTTAATTAAGTAGGCAAGTCACGCACGAAAGGCACAGTTTCCGCCCCAGCCCTGGGGCGAAAGTGCTCAGTCATCGTTTGTTTATTTCCAATCAGTGCTCTACCTTGTCGAAGAGCAGTGTAGCTTTAACGTGGTTAAGTTGCTCTTCCCAACTAGCGTCATTTTAGGTAAGTTTTTGATGGCATATATGTTGGTTTCAGCTGACACTCATTGCCTACCGCAGACGTACAGTCCACTGCCACCAGGAGTCACAGAGTGAGGCATTGCCTGACCTGTCCTGAAGGTGTGTTGGGTGCAAACAAACACAGAGTTACGCCCCACGTGTGACCTCAACTTAGACCTGGGGTTCCCAACCTGGGGTTCTCGCACTTTATGGCGGTATGAGACGATTTTCTTGCTGGTACGAGAAAAGTCCAGTTGAAAAAAAGCCAACTGTGTATAGGTTTTAGTTTGTATCTGTGCACAGGACTCTGTTTGGTGACTCAGGGCCCAGATGTGCTCAGTCATTGTATTTATATCTCTGACCAGCTCACACGCCGGTGGGCAAGCAGTTGGACCATATAATGGCTGCATTGTTCGTCCCGTGACCGTGCAAATAAATGAAAAATTTGTCGATGGCAATTGAGTCGGAAATCTATTAGCTGACTTACATTGCCTACCACCAACAAACATAGGGCCCAACAGACATTCATTGCCGTTCATACATTGCCTGACCTTGTTACAGCCTGGTGGTTTTCATTATTTGGTTCATTCTTCGTAAGAATGATAGATCTTATGAATCGAAACTATTATAGGGGGAAGAATGAGACCATTAGGTTTTTCCGTATTTTTTAAACACATTTTTGAAAACTCAAATGATTGAATTCTGGAATCTCCAAATTCACATCCCCAAAACGACAACGTTCGTGAGCTAGACTTCAAAATCTAAATCACGTAAAAAATGAAGAATAAGGAGTAGGTTAAAAAAATTGATTGCATTTACAAATCAAGAATGAATTTCAGAAACTAATCTTGGCTAGACTTTCAGTTGGGAAATCAATCTTGGTTACTCCGTTGACACTCAATAATGCTAACACACGGCCAATTTGTCATTATTTATCTGGACTTTTCTTGCACTCCTTGGAACATCGTCTCTCACCTCAAGGAAGTGCGAGCATCCCAGGCTGGGAACCTTTGGTCTGAGTTGAGGCCACACATAACTTTGTATTTGTTTGCACCCAACACACCTTCAGGACAGGTCAGGCAATGCCTCACTCTGTGCCTTCTGGCGACAGTGGACTGTACGTGTGTGGTAGACAATTAGTGTCAGCTGTTTGAAAACCAACACCATCGCCATCAAAATTTTTTTAACTACATGTACTCCAGAGGAAGAACAATCTAACTTCGTTGAAGTTAAACTATTCTCCGACGAAAAACTCGACTGATCATAAATAAACAAACGATGACTGAACACTTCCGCTCCCCAGAAACTGTATTTCATACCAGACTTGCCCAGTTAAAAATACGGTCGTCGCTGGGGTTTTTGTATTCTAATACATAATATCCAAATGTTCTGATGAGTGTATACAAACTCTACGGGAATGAAAAGTAATCCGGTTTAATTTGACGTTCACATTATTCGCATAAATATTTAAATGCTTGTAATGCAAATTTAATGCAGTATCACATAAAATTAAACGCTGAGAAATGTAGCAGTGAATGGTACTAGTCTCACTATACAACGTAAATTTCTGTTATATGACAAGTACTCAAAAAATTCAAAAATGTACTCAAAAATGACAAAAATTTGGGGAAATATAATGCCAAAAGAGGGAGCAGATGTTATCGTACAACAATTTTTGAAATAAAAATAGGCCCTTGTAGGTGACACTGGGACGTAATTGGTCTCACAAGGTAATTTTCCGATGCAAAATTTTACAACACACAAGGTGTTGAGTGTAAATTGGGTGTGTGATTAACTGAGTTTACTTTCGGCTCCGCTATATTTACACTCAAAAAATTTAAAATGAGTGGAATTTGAAGCGTGCGTCGTGTGATGGTTTGCTATGTCTACTCCAGTACTCCAGTACAGCCCGAGGGCGGATGTGCTCAGTCACTGTCTGTGTGTGTCTCTGACCAGCCCACACACTCGTGAGTTATCAGAGTCATAAATCTCTCTTTAACTTTCTTACACGATTCATCCTATAATATTTACCTACATCGGAATTATAGTTTGCCTAAATTATTGTAACTTTTGAGGACACAATATGCTTCTTTGCAACAAAATTAGAAGATTTTCATTGTTTCGCTGCCTTCCTTTCAGATTAAAAAGAACTCATTCGGTTCTGATATTAAGACACTGCAAGTAAAAAATTAACATGAATACAATTTTCCGCACTTAGCATATGCCTGAATTTACCTTGACTTTTTTCATTTATGCTCTGTATAACTTTTCGGATTTTCTAAGAAAGACAATATAATGTAATGCTATCAAGAGATGGTTGATGATAGAAAAAATTTACCGTAGTATTCAGAAAAATGTCTTCAGATGGAACTTTGAAAGTTAGGTTTTAAACGTAAAAAGAAAATGTATTTGACAAACATCTAAACTTAACATTGGCGAAAAAAGAAATGTTTACAATTGACGAATTATGTCGTGAAGCTATTAAATTTTAACGACAAACTGTAGATTAATTACTACCGTAACGGAAAAAATACTGATAACTTTTGATTTTTCGATTTATCTCTGCATTTGAATTCAAATGCTAAAGTATTTTTGAATGAGTCTGTTTCTCTAACATATCATTCATAATAGCAAAAACATCATCCAAAAAATCTATGTCATTTCTTTAGAAAAAGTTATTGATAAACTTCACTTCAAGTCTGCACTTTATTAAATGAACTTTTTTACTTAACTGAAAGGCTGTCCGACCCGTTAAAGACGGTAGAAAAGCCTACACTTATTGAAAGAAAAGAAAATAGAGTAATCACACAAAGAGGTTACTGAAATTATCAATCTAAATTAAAAATTATCATTCAACGGCTTGAGTAGTAAAAAGAACACAAAGTGGCGTGAAAGTAATGAAACAAAATGAAAGTAGTCAGTAATTGGACATGGAAGCAAATCTACGTTATATGCTTTTTCAGGCCCATTTTTTTCGTGCATTGTTAGTGTTCAAAATGGCAGACAGTATTTAATCAACAATATATTGTCTATCAATCTGCAATAAAAATTGCTGTCTGCGTATTGATATGATTAAATGTGCGTAGGTACACAAAATATGCCATGGCATCGCTGTATTCATCGGAATGCCATGCATGTATCCGCAACACACATTCCATAACATCCAAGAAATCCCGGAACAATGGATCTTATTGTGAGAAAACCAGCTTCTCGCGGCAATGCTCCTGCATTCTCAAGGCATCGTTGGCAATTTGTGTCAGTCAAGTATACACCGACACAATGTTGCCCAAAAATTAGGGTTTTAGTCCATATTGAAGCGAGCAATTTATCCCAACAAAGACAAATATACCCGTTTCTACATGTGTGGGCTGGTCGCAGATAGACAGTGACTGGGCACATCTACCCTCGGGCTGTGTGGGAAACTGTGTCCGTGTGCAAGGGACTTGCGCAGACGCAGATGCCGGGTTGGCTCGTTTCAGGAAGTCTGACTTCACTGCATCCAAATATAAATTTTGTTCCTCCCGTTTCTGTGAGACATGATTGGTAGTAAATTATTTGAGTTAACTTGATAATAAATTCTAGGAGCAAAGAGTGCTGATAATTTTGAAATGCTTCAAATCATGCAATCAAAAGTGTGTTTATGAATCCAAAGACGCTTTATTTAACCAGAATACTGAGGTATGTTTCGTTGAAAGTAGTTTTTGAGTGCTCTTTATGTATTTGCTTCACAAGCCATGGACATCTTCATGACGTAACTGTTTCTTGTTAAATAAAATATTCGTAGTAACTTCAGACTCAACAGTTCACCCCAAGTTGTGATACTAATTGAAAACGTGCAATCAATGAAAACGTGATGAAAAGGACGAACTGATGAACAATGACTACAACAGTTACATTTTGCGTAAAAGTGTCATTGAAGTTCTAATTTTTATTCCGTGGTAATGTCAGGGTACAAAAAATGTTCATCGAAAGACCTTTGAAACTTCATTCAACTAAACTAGAAACTACACCTTTTCACTTCAAATTAATACGAGTCAAGTTCAATTTAATCCAAGTAAAGTTCAATTGAATCCAATTGAGGCTAAACCGTCCTTCAAAAAGCCATTGGAATCGTTTTGAGCTTCTACGAATATAATGGTTCGAATCTACTGTTGTTGTTGTTACCATGTTTGCACACAATTGGGTTGCTTCATGCATCTCAGATAGAGATGGATTCTAGCACGATTGGAATAAGAAGGATTATCACATTGATGGTTAGAGCTCTTGGTTTGCATGTTTTTTCCAGTGGTCAGAGCAGGGTGAAATTGAATTCTCAACTACCTTATTCTCATTGAGCAGTGTGGACAATAATAATAAATTATTATTGCAGCAGGCCTCCCGTATCTTAGATACCTGACCGGTGATTTTAGATGAAAGTTATGATAGCTAGTCCGATATTTTTCAAGTGCATCAATTATATAGCACATTTATTGCAAAAGTGTTTTATGATTTCCTAATGTTTTAGGTATGAGCGACCGTGTGAATGCATTGAAAGTTGATGTCAACAAGTGTATGTGAGGCATTGGTGCCAGCATTTGCAGGTTGAAAGGAGTTTGCCTTAATTTAAGCGTTACAGTCAACATCGAGTTTTTTCTCATAGAACTGGTCACGCAAAATTTACACCTCAGTCCGCCATCCACAGACCACTGGAATAGTTTCAATCATTTTAGTCTATGTGTGCGTGTGTGTGTGTGTGTTTGGCTGTATCTTCATAGGTTCAAAATTTTATAAGGGCTTATGTGTACGCGTGTGTTTTGCAATTAGGTCACATTCATTCAGAAATGAATTTATGGCATTTTTAGTTCCGACACACGTTATTTCTTAAAATGAAAAACTTCCCATGCATTTTCATTTTCATTTTTCAGCACCGCTTCCAGAATTTTTGAATTCTGAAGCGATTGCGAGTAAACTTGTTTGTCACTACGTTAGTTATTTGTGTTACTTGAGAAATTAAAAACGTTTTGCTCAGCCTGTTTACAAAATAAAATGGCGATGCCTTCATAATATAAAAAAGATTCATAGATGATATTTACTACTCGACAAAGGTTGAAAAATTGCTTTAGAGGTTGAATATGTTCAGTGTTTCGCTGGAAACATTGGTGATTTTTCAATGCAAGAAATATATTTTTATTATAAGAGAACACACTTGATTATGATTTTTTCCAATTGCGTTAATTATACAAGTCAATTAATTATAGCAAATTGAGCTGGTGAATTAATTAGGCACTTTAGAGGCCTGGAGAATGCTCCATGCTTGCTGTGCGTATGTGCATCACTCAGTATTTTGTCAGTATTTTCAGTATTTTAGCAAGCCTTGTCTCGATGAGGCAGGTTTCAGGAAATGAAAAATCTACAATTCCAGTTATGGACGAACAGATGAGCGTGTTTTGATGAGCGTGGCCCAGCACAGGCTAAGACTTAAGAAAGGGAGTTACACAATTTGAAGAAGTGGCATGTGTTTATAACATGACAAAGAATGTCAAGAATGTGGGGAAAATGATTAAAAACCCTATTTATAAATTTTTTCTATTTAACTATTATGTAAAAAGACCAGCAGACGATTGATAATGTAAGAGTAAATTTACTGATTTCATTTTATTATTATTCGAATAGAAAACTCAGAATCGAAATTGCTGTTGGAGACTCAAACAGAAATCTCTGAGTTTCGATTTCCAGTTTGATTTTTATTCGTACATGTTGAGGGTTACAGATATGCTTTTAGTTTAGTGAAACATTCTAGCAGAAATTCACATTTGGCCTAAACGGATCTCGTGTCGTGCGTTTGACATCTGTTTGATGAGTACTAATTTACGGCTCAATGCATAGTTTCTTACGAAAAATTTGTCCAATATTCTTGTGATGCTAAACATTTAAAATTAATAATCCTAATCGTTCTTTATTTAAATCCAGACTTGGGGATGGAGAGTTTCTCTAAAGCTATTGGTCCCTACCAGCAGTATTTTATTCGTTCACAAGAAGACGTTATGGTGCTAGAGTTTGAATTTCTTTTTCATTCAAATATCATTCTGATGTGTTGAGCAGGCATAAATACCACAGAACAAATATCACATGTACATGATATAATTGTCATTCCAATATCAAACCAATATGCTCAGTCTGAAACTTGTATTACTTTTCCTTGAATAATGTTTAATGTTTAGATTCGGTGGTCACGATGTACTGGATTTGTGGAGGCCAATTCCTTCCCTCATCACTAACTATGTCCCTAGCTTTAGTACATGCAAGTCAATTTGACTGTACTAATTGAATGTCGAATAGCATATTTTCAACAATGGAGGAAGTTACTTAATGTGGATTTTTATTCAATTCATTTTGGAGGCATGTCACGAGTTCCAGGACATTGTGGCAGCCCAGTAAATTTGTTCTCATAACATTCTGAATTTTAAACTTTCATCACAAGTGCAGGAGTTTCACTAGTGAAGTTGTTCAAAAACTATTGAAAGAGCAAATAATTCACAGCGACTTTTGTAGTAACGTACAAATTTATCCGTTGTAAGTCAACTCGGCTGAAAAATGCAAGCCTAGTTCTGCTCCGTGAAAACATTTCCCATTATTACTTATCGATATTTTGTATTGTTACCGAGCTATACACGACTGAGGAAGAGAATGCAGTTTCTCATGAAAGTCTGATGTTATTCACTAAATTAAAATTAGTTTTAAGTTTCATAAACTATTTTATTTCTTCTGTTAATTAGAAACATTCTGATTGAAACCAAATTGATGCAACTGGTTCGTAAATTTAATCAATGAATGTTTTATTCATACTTTTTACAAAATAATAATATAATTAATTACTTATATAAGCAAGAGTTTACCGAGGATGCAACATTAACTGAATGCGATTCCATCAATAGTTAAATCAAGGTATAGTTGCCCGTATATTTGTTTGCCAATTTTCTGATACTGAGGAATTTGGCCGGCCGTTAATTTGGTGCATGAAAAAATACTCTACGTAAGAACTGGAATTTGTGTTGTTGATTGAAACAGTTTGTTTGGCATAATTTTGTTCCACAAAGTCACATGATTATTTGGAGTGCAATTTTGCTCTACTCATCAAGGCATTAATTTTCTCCGACTCACATTAGTTGAGAGTCAGTCCAAAGCGTTTCACTCTCTTGCTCCTGCCTTCTCTGATAAATGCGAAACCATCGTAAGCCTCAAATAAGGTATGTGATAATTTACATTAGATACTCGGATCTGAAGACTGAGATTCGTACCACAAAATATGTTTAATCTTTGCATGCTCGATCTCATATCATTATGGTAGACAATTTCCATTCAGAGCGTCGATTTTTTCCCGAAAACTGAGGCAACCGGAGAGTCAAAATCGTTCTGTGCCTCGATCCCTCAATTCTGTGCGGAATCTACGAGATTTAAAAACGTTACGCGAGACATGCCTCAGAAAGTGGGGAACCCAGCCCACAATCATGACAAACTGCGTGTGTGGAACAGGCAATGAAAGACGTAACATTCTGCATTGTTTATTTCCACCTCTAAATAAAGGGAGAAAAATTATGTTTCGATAAGCCATACATGGAATAAATATACATGAACTACTGTGAGTAATGTTACAATCCTAATGAACTTTCGAAAAAAATTTGACGATTCAATGAAGTGACCATAGAAGTCGGAAAGAAATATGAAAATAAAATTTGAACCAGACGAATCATTGAAGAAATTTGACATCAACGAAGACTTTTTGCCAAAATAAAAACGTTGCTTGGCTAATGAACGGAAAACCGTTAATGCCATCTGTGCTCAAGATCTGATGCCAGAGAAGTGACCGGTGTGAACATTTCTGCGGTCAGAAACATTCTGGTCATGGACGGACATGCAAGGCGATCCATGGCGTCTATCCATCATAATGAACCTCATAATATAAGAACGATCAGTTGGTCGTGTACTATTGGGTTCCTGAATAAGAGACCCATGCTACCACCACTATTCTTACACAACTGAATGAGCTAATCTGTGCGACTGACGATAATCCCAAAAACGTTGTCATCAAGTGGTGCTTTTGTTGGTTCATCTACTGGTCCACCACCAGTTCCTCCACCACCAGTTTCTCCCCCACCAGTTCCTCCACCACCAGTTCCTCCACCACCAGTTCCTCCACCACCAGTTCCTCCACCACCAGTTCCTCCACCACCAGTTTCTCCCCCACCAGTTTC